>VMDO01028444.1:0-23957 GCA_007922755.1 Pedetes capensis
TTCTTAGGAGGCAATAGAAACAGGAAATCAGTCATCAAACTACTGGCCAGTACCGATATTACGAGCGACCAGGATCAGCAGTGATTCTATTGCTGATTGAAGCATTTATTAGAAGAGTGTGTTAAATTTCCCACTTCAGGAATGGGCACGAAGGCATTGTGCATGCTATTGTATTTAAACAGTTAGATTAACCTAAGGTAATATGGAATGGAAAAGAGGACCTTTGTAACTCCATAGGTAGCAAATCCATTATGAAGTCTACCTCAATGCAACAAAACTAAAATGATCATTAAAATAAGCAATCAGTCAACCAATCATCAGTCAATAAAGAAAATGAGAAAGGAAGGGAGGAAGGAAGAAAGGGATGGAGGAAGGAAGGAAGGGAGGGAGGGAAGAAGAAAGGGAGGAAGGGAGGGAAGAAGGAAGGGGGGAAGAAAGAAGGAAGGAAAAGAAGGAGGGAAGGAGGGAGGGAGGGAAAGGAAAAAAAAGGGAGGGGAGGGAAGGGAAGGGAGAAAGAAAGGGAGGAGGAAATGTGCAAACAAAATCTCAGTAACTCTTACATTGAAGAAATGAAGCAGAAGATGACAACTACAAACTACTGAAAATTAATGATAAATCTGTGTGGAAATTCATGAACTGCAACTAAATCTGTTGTCAAAAGAAAGTCTTAATGCTTTTATTAGTATTCAAAACCAAAATTAAAGAACTATGTCTCAAAGCAACAATAACGTAATGTTCTCATTCTAAAGTAGACTAGCATTATTTTAATAATAACTACATCAGGAATGTGTAAGTAATCAGCCAGTCTTACATCACAGTACTGGAACTGAAAAGAAGCAAAATCTTTCAGAAGTAAGTTTGTCAGTACATATCCAAAGTCTTTATACTGTAAGTTTCTGTTTTGATTTAGCCACTTTAAGAATTTACACTATCTGGGCATGATGGCACATACTTGCGATCCCAGCAACTTGGGAGGCTGAGGAAGGAGGATTGCGAGTTCGAGGCCAGAGGCAGCCAGTGCAACTTAGCAAGGTGTCTCAAAATAAAAAGGAAAAAATGGGGACAGGGTGTAGCTCAGTGGTAGAATGCTTTCAAAGCAAGTATGAGACCTTGGGTTCAACTTCCAAGTACTGAAAAAAAAAAAAAAAAAGAATTTACCCTAACACAAGAAAAATTAAAGTACAAGATTTATCTCCAAGAATTTTCATTACAACATTGTTTATAGTAGAAAATACTAGAGGTACACTAAATACAAGCCATAGGGAGAGCCGTATGGTACATCAATGCAAAGGCATGTGATTTCATAAGTAACGCAGCAGGAGAGCGCAGAGTGCTCTTCCCTGGATACAGCCAGCCTTCTGTACCCACAGTTTCCTCACAGAAAATGCTGTCTTTAAAAAAAGCCGACATCTACACCAAACATATACAGACTACAGATTTTTTTCTTATTGTCATTCCACGAATAATTCCAAGACCTTCTCGCACAGCTTTTCCAATGTATTCAGCATTATAAGCAAACAGGAGGTGGTTGAAATATGCAGAGGGAGGGTGGGATGTCACTCAGAGAGGCCATGGGTTCAACCCCTGGCACCACAAAAAGAAAGAGAAAAAGAAACAAGTACAGCAAAGGATGTGTGTAGGTTATATGCCAACGCTGCCCTATTTTACATGTGGACTTGAGCGCCCTCAGATTTCATCCTCTGAGGGGAGTCCTGGACCCAGTCCCCAGGGGATAACGAGGGACAACTGTGTAAACATGATCATGACACTCGGACATGTGGCAAGGCACATTCCAAACGGGAGAAGTGAGCCAGGGGTGGTGTCATCCAGCGACTCGGCAGGCAGAGGCAGGAGGCTGGCAGGGTCGAGGCCAGAGGCAGCCTGTGTGACTTAGTGAGACCCTGACTCAAAGGAAAAAATAAAATAAGTGGGCTGTGGTGCAGGCCAGGGGTAGAGCACTTGCAAGGTAGGCATGAGGCCTGAGTACCACCACACACACACACACATCCACACACACACATCCACACACACACACACACATCCACACACACACACACATCCACACACACACACACACAGGAAGTAGGAGCGGGTGACATCACTCTAGTAAATGTTAACCTGAGGAGGCTGGTCCCCAGCCTGCAGCTCGCTTCTTGGAGGTTGTGGAAACTCTAGGGCGTGGGCCCCAGCTGGAGGAAATGGGTCCCAGGAGGTGAGACTTTGAAGGCTGCATCCAGGCCCCAGTCCCTCCCCGCTCTCTGCTTCCTTCCCACCGTGAGTGAGCAGCCCTCTCCTCCATGCATGCTCCTATGTCCACGGTGCTCAGCCCAGAGTGATGGGGCCCCCGCCTATGGACTTAAACCTCTGAAACAGGGAGCCAAGAGAAATAATTCCTCCCTTTACATTGCTTTTCTCAGGCATTTGTCACAGTGACTGAAAGTCCAACAGAGTAAGGAATAAAAAAAGACTCACACAGACATGCCCATAGGGTAATTAGCATGAATTTACTTCCACAAAACTGCTGTCTCCTTAAAGTAGAAGTAAGGATTTTTTAGTTTTGCTTTGGGGCTCCTCCATTTTTCTTCTTTTTTACAGTGCGTATTAGAGATTTTCAATCCTGCTGGTAAATGTATAAGAAAAACAAACAGAACCACCAGAGCTAACACGAAGGCCACAGGGGAACACAAGCAGTTTTTACCACACACCCTTTTGCATGCAGCTCTGCGTCCACCAGTCTTTTAGGAATCATGACCCTGGGGCCACAGGGAGTGCAGAACGCACGTGGCCACGTGCTCAGAGATGAGAAAAGTGACTCTGGTAGAAGGCCAGTGGCGTCCCCAGGCCCTCCAGGGTGTCTAGAGCAGAGCCAGGGTCAGACCGCCCACCTGCACTTGCCCAGTGCTTTCAAAGATGCCTGGGGCAGAGGGTGCAAGCTCTCTGTTGTTGTTGTTGGGTGTCGTCGTGTCTGTATCCGACTCATGGCGACCCTCATAGGGTTTTCAATGGCTGTTTCGGGATTGCCTTGGGAGTGGATTGCCAGGTCCTTCTGCCATTTTTGCAGTGCTGGGAATTGAACTCGGGACCTCAGAGACTGCAGTGCAGCACTCTACTAACTGAGTTAAATCCCAGCCCCAAGCTCTCTGTAAGGAAAGGAAAAGCCTCTCTGGCCCCTCGCCCACTGGCGACACGTGCAATAATGGGGACTGCCCTTAAGCAGCTCTCTTGCCAGCTGACCTGGGCTATAAGGCAGAGACCGCGGGGACCCAAGCCACCCCACTGAGCGGGAGCGTCTTGAGCACTGCCACTCCTCTTCCTGCAGAGCTGCTGTTCCTGCGCTGCAACCCACGGAGCAGCCAACGACTAGGGCAATGGCTTCAAATTCGCTTTTGATTCTGACTCAGTTGAAGAGGGTGATTTATCCTCTGGGTGGGCTGCAGCGGTGGAGACTCTTGTCAGGTGCCTGTGCCCAGGACGTTGCATCCGCCTCCCCCGCAGACACGGAACTGTCCTTGCGGCTGCTGGAGTGACATCTCCCACTTGTTGGGTTTGAAGGTCGTTCTGAAAAGGGAGGCCTTGAAAGAGAAGAGAAAGCAAGGCTTCTTGAAGCAGCCTCCGTGGGCGGTCTCACCGGCTTGCGTGTCTCTATGGTGACCAAGGTCGGCGACAATGCAGGAGGAACAGGGACACTCTCAGAAACGCAAGCTGCCAAACAGTAACGGGAAGGACAAAGGCTTTAAAACGCTGCTTGTGGGCGTCTTCACTCCGCAGCCACGAGGGGTCCGGACCGCTCGTGTCTCGCGGGAGAGAACGTGGCTTTGCCCACAGACTTGAGTTCTTCCGGCGAGAAATCACAAGCCCTGCCCCAGGTGGCCGGCAAGGTTTTCAGAAGATCAAGGTTACAGAAGTATCTCGCCGACAGCTGTCAGTGGGAGCGAGATCAAAGGCCTCCGCTCATTCAATATTTATTCAACAAATACACAGAATCCAGCTTCAAGCTGAGAACTGAGTTCAGGAAGTCGGGGAGGTGTCTAAACAGGTCACCAAAATCAAACAGGGTGACGAGAGGCAGGGGTCAGAACTTGGGGTGCCATCAAGCACGGAAGACCTGGGGAGGTACCCTTGCCACGGCGGCAGCTCTGTGTTCTCCCCAGGGCTCCACTGCTCAGGAAGACAGGCCAGATGCGTGGAAAGGGGTGAGGGAGAGCCGGGCGTGGTGGCGCACACCTGTAATCCCAGTGGCTCAGGAGGCAGAGGCAGGAGGATCGCAAGTTCAAGACCAGAGGCGGTCTGTGTAACTTGGCGAGACCCTGTCTCAAAAAATAAAAAAATGGGCTTGGGGTGCAGCTCAGTGGTCCAGCACTTGCAGAGCATGCAGGTGTGAGGCCCTGGGTTCAACCCCCAGTACCAGAAAAAGAAAAAAAGAAAGGGCCAGAGAGCACATCATGATGGCGTCACTGCCCAAGTCCTCCTCTAAGTAATACCACCAAGGCACAGCCCTGGCCTAGTAGCCAGAGGAGCCAAGACCTCGAGGGACTGGAGCACCCCTCCTACCCTAGGAATCACAGGTCTGCCCCAGTGCAGAGATGCATCCACTGAGGCAGAGGGTCTGAGTTGAAGAGGGCAAATGGCGGAAGTTGCTCGTGGTCTTCTGGGAGCTGCCGCCTGGCCCCTTGCTGACCCACCTCCTCATTGCCCTCATACCTCTAACAGGCCACCCCTCAGCCATGGGGGACCCCCAGCCATCCATGAGCACCAAGCATCAGCTCCACCAATGGCTTTCCTGGCCCAGACCTCAGGCCCCCAGCCCACTGCTGGTCCCCCATCTGCTTTTGCCCCTTCTGTGTCCACCAGCCTTACCCTGCCATGTCTGCCTTCATTCACATCGGTTCTCCAAAAACACTGGTCTTGACCATGCCACTCTGTGTGTCTTCCAGAGAAGCCCATTGCCCGTCCTCAGGCCCAAGGGGTGGCTGGGATGAGCCGTCCTCTGCTCCCTGAGCAGCCCCACTGCGGCTGGAAGCTTCTCATGAAGCTGAACAGGGCCAGCCCCAGCCCCAGTGGCCCTCTCCCCTCTGCACACGCGCCAGTCTCCCTCTGGAGCTCTGTGGGGGCCAGGACTGTCCTCTCTCTGCAAATCCCAAAGCCTCACACAGGCCTGGCGGGCAGTAGGTGCTCAATAATCCACGGCCAAGATCTCCCTGCAGCCCTGAGCCCTGTCCCAAGCCAACCGTCCCCAGATGAGGACATCCCAAATCAGACAGGCAGACTACCCAATAGTGCCCTGGACACTCACGTCACCCAGCCCCTGCACTCAGGGTGCCACACACCCTGAGCAAGACCACCTAATTCGGAACGGGCCACACATCCCCCCGATCCCCATCCTCTGAGGGCTGTGACCCCGAGATCCGCTCTTGCATCCTGCAGGTGTACAAAAGGTCTTTGCTAATTAGGCTGTAAATGATGTGTAGCCCCAAGCTCTCCCAGCTTGCTTTCAGAATGGACTGGAGGCACAAAGACCGAGGTTGGGGTTTGGGCCCAGCCTCGCTGCATGCTGGCTCTGTGCTCTGCATCCAGTCCTATAGCAGAGGACCCGACATCTTACACATCCGTGTCTCAGACTGGGCAGAGACCAGTCCATATTTTGGGGTGGCTTGTGTGAAGGTCAATGCTGGGTCACAAATGTAGCACATCATCAATGCTCCAGAGCCCTGCACACACATTCAACAAATGTTGTTCCTGTGGCCGGCGTGCCAGGCTCTGTTCTAGGAACTGGAGGCAGCTGTTTTCAGAAGTTCCCAAGCAGCCCTTCCCTCCAAGCTTTCATCTAGTGAAAACTCCCTGCTCTACACCGTATGCTTGTTGTTGTTGTTGTTGTTAGGTGCCACTGAGTCGAGTCTGACTCATTGAGACCCTCATAGGGTTTTCAATGGCTGACTGTTTTCAGGATTGCCTTGGGAGTGGGTTGCCACGTCCTTCTCCCATTTTGTGGTGCTGGGAATTGAACTTGGGACCTCAGAGACTGCAGAGCAGTGCTCTACCAACTGAGCTAAATTCCAGTCCACGCCCTATGCTACTGTACAGTAAACACCTAAAATGTGTTCATGAGGTATTTGTTGAGAAATCAGTGTGTGCTTGCAACAAGTTGTCTTACAAATGAATCCGGCTTGACTAATCACTTTGTGTCACTGTAACCTAAGGGTGGGAAGTTTTATCTTGGCTCACAGTCTCAGGGTGCTTTCAGCTCTGGGGTGGCCTGTTTGGCTTCCAGCAAGGCAGACACATCATGGTGGAGGAAAGCTGCTCACCTCACGGCATCCAGAGAGCAGGGAGGGACACAGGAGGGGCTCTGGGACAGGATACACCATGCAAACACACCCCTTCAACCAGACCCACGCCCTAATAGCTCCCTCAGCTCTGACCGCATCAGTGACCAACCACCTCTCAATAGTGCCACCAGCTGGAGACCAAGCCTTCAGCACATGAAACCTTGGGGCCACTTATATCCAGAGCCTCACACAGCTCCACAACAAAAGCACTTTTCACACCCAGAATTACAAAGAATCACTTTCACCGCTTGCCCACGCGACATGTGCTGCACACCCGCCATGGTGAAGCCCTCTGCTCGCCCTGGAGGTGAAGGAAAAGCCGAAGCTTTCTTTGCCCTCAGAAGTCACAGCTCTGCGGGAAGAGGTGGCCAGGAGGCAGGGAGCCCTCGCAGAGCACAATGCCTCTGGGAACACGCGACAGACCCGGGGCCCCACAGCAGACATGTGGTCCCTCGCTGTGTATTGGGGGAGCAGCTGAGTTCCTCAGGGGTGAGGGAGAGTTGGCCAGGCTTTACAGAACGTCCCAAGGAGGAAGGAGACAGGGGAAGGCAGTGAGATGCCCAAGCTGACCAAGAGCCCGGAGTCAGCCCGAATGACCCCCTTATCTTAGGATTCTGTCTTACAGGCGTCACTCCACAAATTCCTTTAAAAGATCACTAGATCAGAATGCTCTGGGCCAGAACAAAAGGCTGTAGATGTGGGCAGTAACTTCTAGGAACTCCCAGACCTCAAGATAATACAAATGGCATACTTTAGCAACTCAAAGCCCCACCTTATCTGACTTTCACTTTCTCCACCCCCTCCTTCCCTGCTTGTAACCCACAATATAAGCCTTTACCCTGCAATGAGTTGGGGTCCCAATACTGAACCCCTGCGCCAGTGAGGTGTGGTACCCTTGAGCTCGAGCTTAAGGCTCTATGTTATTGCATGCGACTTCGGACTGCCTGGTGGTCTTTGGGGAACTCAAACTTTGGGCACAACAGCAGGACAGCTGGTAGGGACGGCAAAAGGTCTGCATGACTATCAGGAGAGACAGAGGCGGGCACGTCCACCATGCTGTGTGCCTCCAAACTCCTGCCTGACTCCCGAGGCAGAGGGGACACTGAGAGATCCACATCAAGGGGCCCACATCCAATGGACAGATCAAACACCTGGCGATATCACCCTGGATGTCCCTACAGGTCAGGAGAGGGAAGAGCGTCTAGAGGCAGCAATATCAGAAATGAAATATTTCAAAAACATCCAGATGCCATTGGATTGACAAATTGAAGATAAACTGAGCCATTTGCACTAATTTATCTCTGTCTTCCAGAGGAAATCTCCATTAAACTCCACTCAGTGTCTTAAACAACCCCACCATTTCAACACCAGAAACTCCAGGCTGTCCTC
The DNA here is from genome assembly GCA_007922755.1 of Pedetes capensis. Classification (NCBI taxonomy): domain Eukaryota; kingdom Metazoa; phylum Chordata; class Mammalia; order Rodentia; family Pedetidae; genus Pedetes; species Pedetes capensis. The sequence continues at coordinate 7,716 of VMDO01028444.1, forward strand.
AGGCCAAACAAACTCACATAGAGAATACTCGGAACTTCCCGAGGGGGTGAAGAAGACAGGGTCTGACCTGACCAACTCACTTCTGCTGCTGGGCCTTGGCTGGGCTGTGGTTTTTCTGTGGTTTCTCTGTATTGGAGCTCCATTCCCACATACTCTGTGGCAACCCGGGCCATTTGATGTTAGAGTAATTAACTGGAATGCAAAAGAAGGTACCAGTTCCAGTGCTGTACCCTCAGTAGCTCTCATGGAAAAAGCCAGGGAGGAAATGGAGCTGACCATTCTTCCATGGACTGAAAGACATGTGGTCCCACTGTGGAAAATCAGACCACCAGTGGCAAATCACAACCCCCATGAGACACCTGTGTTCCAAGAGTGGATTGGACCAACAGATGTGCAGTCAGAAAGATCTGGGATTGAGCTGTGGCTCCAGCTCTTGCTTTAAGTAAGAGCTTTAAATTATTTAAACTCTCTAAGCCTGAGGCTTCTTCTACAGAAGGAAGAGTAAGATTGCCTCTCAGGTCTGCAGAAAGGATCAGTCATAAACAATGTAAAACACAGCTTCCTGGGTCCCAGTAGATGATTAATAAAATGGACTTAAGGTAACCTCACTTCTGAATTGAGGCAGAATCTTAAATGTTGCATCGATGCCTCTTATCTAACTAATACAATTTTGTAAGTGGAAAGCATCTAATTTTAGTTCTTTATCCTATGAATTCTCTTGAACTTTTAGATCCTAGTACCAATTTTCCACCCTTGAAGTTGATGTCCTACAGTGTCTGATTTAGCACAAAATTGCAGACGCAGTCACTTGAAGTGTGCTGTGTCACCATCTTATGGTGTTTCCTCCCCAGCATGGGCCACCAGGACCGTAAGTGCTCCATTTCCTAGACAAACCTGAAACCACATTCCAAGTGGGAGAGACTCCAAGTAGGGTGCACAGCCGCGCAGCTGGACTCCACTCTGCAGCGGGTTGGTTCAGGAAAACCAGCATAGATGGAGTTACTGTGGCTGCGGGTCCTGCTTCTGGGAGGTGAACAGTTACGCTCTCCATTCTGGAGCCATCCACACACTGCAATGGCTGACTATTTCAGGATTGCTTCAGGAGTGGGCTGCGAGGCCCTTTTCCCATTTTATGCCATGCTGGGGATCAAACCCAGGGCCTAGACCAGTTAGCTAGGGCCAATGCCTGGGGAGCTTCCCCGCAAAGCTGTGGAAACAACATGACTTTCTGAGCCTTTCCAAGGCAATCAAATGCCACAGACTCTGCCTTTCTTAGTAACTTGCCCCCAGAGTTGACTAACACCAGCTTCCTGTAGTTCCAAGTTTCCTTTACTTCCCCCTGTGTGAGTTTTCCTGGACCCAATGCACCTCGTCCTATTATCTCTTCTTGCTGCAGCTGCCTTCCACTTGGTGGTTGACTTCAGCCATGGCAGAGACGGCCCTTGGAGAGGACACATCCCCATATCCTGTTGGACTCTGCCTGGTTGATCAAGATATGAAGCAGTGGGCAAGACATCAGTTTTCCTGGCCTCTGGGCATCTGAAAACTACCCACTGGGGTGGAGGGTAGAGCTGAGGTCCCCATGAGCTTCTGCTGCCCAGCATTACCACAGGTCTCACGTACAGTCCTGTCGTTCCTCTTGATCCTCTTCCTGCCTGTGTCTGTTGTGGTTTTCATTCACTCTTCTTTTTCTTCCTGTTCCCTTCCAAAACTTGAGTCCACTATAGGTTTCATCTAGGGGTGGCATCTCAGCATGACGGTCTCAGCAGGCTCGAGCCTGGCAGTGGGTTCGGGCTCAACAGGGGGGATAAGAGCAGCGCTTGCCCTTCCATCCTCCTTATTAACCCCAATCTCCCCATCAGGGGGTGCAGTTGAATCCAAACTGTCCCTCAGAGGTCATGTGTTTGGACGTTTGGTCCTCAGCTGGTGTGCTGTCCTCAGAGGTTATGGATATTTGGGAGGCAGTATCTAGTTTTATGGAAACAGGTTACTGGGGTATGAGTTTGGAGGTCTTCCTGGACCTACAGTTCTGGTCATTTTTTGATTCTTGATCACCAAGATGACAGGAGATTCTCTGCCATGAGTGCCCTGCCACCATGATAGACTGTGATCCTCTAACTGTGCCCTCAATAGATATTTCCTACGTTTATTTTGATTGGTTTATCTGCCATAGAAACATACCAACTAACACAGGAAACTAGTATCAGAGACTGGCATTGTTGCTGTGCAGAAACCTGACTATGTGTTTATGAGCCCATTAAAACCTGTTTTCAGGAGTTTGGAAGAGTTTGGAGATGAGGGCAAGAGAAGTCCTGGAATATGTAAGCAGAGCTTAAGGAAAAGTTCTGGCAAGTGTTTGGAAAAACAGAGCACCACCTCTAACAGAAATGCAGATGGGGTTCACAGGGCTTCAGAGGAAAATGAGGGCTCTACTGGAAACTGGACTAGAGGTTGTTCATGATATAATCTACTAAAGAACTTATCTGCAGTTTGTCTAAATATTTGAATGGAGTTGAATTCAAAATTAATGAACTAATTAACTTGGCAGAAGATATATTTTGAGTACAGAAAGTTATAGGGAGCATGACATGGTTGTTCTCTGCTTTCAGACAGATTTATGATGAAAAATAGAGAAAAGGGCACAAAAATGATCTGGAAAAATGTGCAATTTAAAGAGGAAAAAAGTCATAGTTTGTCTAAAGTTACTGTGGACAGGGATGGTTTAAGCACTGAAGGCTGTAATTGTTAAAGAGATGTTGTTGTTGTTGTTGTTGTTGTTAGGTGCTGTCGAGTTGTGACTCATAGCGACCCTCATAGGGTTTTCAATGTCTGACTATTTTGGGATTGCCTTGGGAGTGGGTTACCATGTCCTTCCCCCATTTTTGGGTGCTGGGAATCAAACTCAGGACCTCATAGACTGCAGAGCAGCGCTCTACCAACTGAGCTAAATCCCAGCCCCTTGTTAAAGAGATAAGCTGCAGTAAAGTCAAGTCTCAAGCTTTTTGCTGTAACAATAGAAATCGTTTGGGGTCAAAACAGGAGTTGGCCAGGCCCCACCTACCAGAGGCCCAAGAGTGTTAAATGGCAAATAGCTGAAAAGCAAATGTTTCTGGGACATCCTACAGCAAAGGGGCCACCCAAGGAAGTGTTCCTTGGTCTGGGCTCACAGAGGCCACTGATGCAACTCAATTCAAAAGGACAAAACTACCACTTGAGCTGGCAGCAGACCTTGGCATCACCCACGTGGTGCTGGTTTTGCAGCCATAAAGAATATAAGAGTTAAGGAGTTATAGAGGCTATCACAAGGTCCCAGAAGATAATCTGAGAGTCTAGGCAACGTGTACCTGGGTCAGGTACCCTGCAGAACACCCCTGAAGAGATGATGCCTGAAGCCTTGAGGGTGCAGCCTAAGCAGCTCGGAGACCCCAGGATATTGGAAATACCAGCAACATGAAGCATCTGCCGAGGAAAGCTACCAGCAATGAGTGGAGCCAGCCCAACAGCCATGTGTGCTACAAACCAAGGGCCATGCAAGTGGAGCCCCTAAGCTTGTTCAAACCTAGATGGTGCCAGATGCTCAATGCTAGATGATGTCACATGTGACAGATTCCAGATAAGGAGCCACAGGGTTTGTTTGTCCAGTGGGTTACCGGTCTTGCTATGGACCTATCTTCCCTATGTCCCCATTCTTCCATTTTGGGATGGGAACGTTTACTCTGTGCATTGTATGTTGGAAGTATGCAAACTGTTTTTTGTTTTGCAGAGGTTCAAAGCTAAGTTTGCCTTGAATCTCAGTGGAGACTTTCAACTTGGACTTTCAAACACAGTTGAAACTGTTAAGAATTTGGGGACTCTTGAAGTTGGACTGGCTGAATTTTGCATTATGAAACACCATGAGCCTTTGGGGCTGAGGGTCAGGGTCATGATTTCAATCTAAAAGGTTCCCCAAATATCAGATGACTAGATATTTGGTCCTCAGCTGGTGTGCTGTTGTCAAAGGCCATGGAACTCTGGGAGGCATCATCTAGCTTTGCAAAAGTAGGCCATTGGGGGTGGGCCTTTGGGAATTTTTCCCCAGACCTACAGCTCTGGTCACTTTCTGGTTCTTGGTTTTTAAGACGTGAGGAGATTCTCTGCTTGAGCCCTGCCCCTTGCCACTGTCATGCTTGCTCCGACCATTTGAGACTATGATCCTCTAACTGTGAGCCCACTATAAATATCTCCTCCCATAGGTTTGTTTCCCTCCATTTCTCTGCCACTGTGTTGTACCAATTGACTAATAACCGCCTCCACCGATGAGGCTAACGGTGAGTGAGGTCCACGTGTGAACATGCGGTAAATTTCCAAGTGATAATCTCATGTTTGATAAGCCCCCGGAAGAGATGTTTGCAGCCTGCACAGAAAAGCATTAAAATTCTGCAGATGGACACTGTCCACATCCTCGGCTAGGCCTTGCAAGTGACTACTTGTTTGCCCCCACTTATTTACACACCTCAGCAACAGCAGAGAGTGGCAAAGTGGCCACTCAGTAACACAGCTGAGGATGATGCCGCAACCCACATCCCACATCCCACCTGCACATGATGGCAGGGTACAGTGGGGCCACACGGAGCTCCTTTCAAACACAAGCATGGAAGGCACACACAGAGAGGGAGGTCGCATGGACACGTACAAGCATGGACCCACAGCTGACAGCAGCCACAATGTGGATCCTACCCCTCACGCTATTCCAGTACAATGTGACATATGTTCCAAACACAGAAAGTGGGGAGGCCAGGAGGGAGGGGAGTGGCCCTGACAAGTCTCCTGCTCTCAAGAGCTCATCATTGGGGGGGGGCAAGCAGGACCCCGTGTGCTAGGAATGGGCTCCCAGCACACATGCACAAGGCCCTGGGTTCAATCCCCAGTACCACAAAGAAAACAAAAAAACAGGAAAACAAGAGGAGAAGCACAGAACAGGGACCTGAGGAGGACTCAGTGAGCATTGTCTTACAGCACAGGAGGGTTTGTAAAGGCTTCGTGGATGAGCGCTCAAAGAGGCACTGGAGAAGAAGAACCTCGGGAAGCCAGGGGCCGAGGCAGAAGTAGACGTTTGTGTGGAGGCATGTCTGGAAAGAGGGCGGAGGCTGCCCACTAGGCGTGGCAGGCACGTGAAATGACTGTGGCTCTGTTAAAAACTGTACCTTATAGCAAGATTCAGAATGGAGAGAGGAGGGACACCTTCGGGAGTTTCCCATAAGATTCAGGGGTGAGATGCTGCATCCCAGAATCAGGACAGCAGGCAGAGAGGGGACAGAGACGTCACGGGGCCAGCTGGATAGTCGCACCTGGTGCCAGCTCTCTGCAGCAGCTGGCCAGGGCCTGCCCTAGAAGAGATATAAACTCACTCAAACATCCCTCACAGACAAAATGCAAAATGGAAGAGCCCAGTGTGGTCCTCCTACAAGGTATGTGCACCACGTTGCTGCCCATGGAGAGGTCAAAAGAATCACAAAATTGGTATTCGATTGGACCGTGACCCTGTTCTCCTGAACAGACAGAAGAAGGTACTCACTGCACTTCCAACAACACCACCTATATCTGACAAAGCACTTTGAACACTGGCTCAGCTGTTTGTGCCCTTGCACTGGCTATGGCTGGCACCGCCTAGGTGTTGAATACATGGTTAAAGAACAGATGGAAATACTGTGAAATCTAGTTACAGATTCTAACAGCTATCATTCCCTGAGCACTTAATACCTGCCAGGCTGGGGTTTAGCTCAGTTGGGAGAGTGCTGTTCCACACTCTGTGAGGCCCTGGGTTCAATCCCCAGAACTGCATAAAGTGGGAGAAGGATGTAGCAGCCCACTCCCAAAGCAATCCCAACACAATCAGCCATTGAAAACCCTATGAATAGCAGAGAGGCGCTGACACAGTGCCAGGCATGGCCCAGTGTTGGGGATTGTTTTGTTCTGTTGTACGTAGGGTTGCTGGGAGTTGGACCCAACTCGACGGCACCTAATAACCAAACAAACAACATGTGCCAGGCATGGAATCTATATTAATCCCATGACAATCTGATGGAGTAAATACTATCCCAATTTTGCAGATGAGGAAACTGAGTGTCTGAGATTAAATAAGTCATCCAGTTGGACCCAACTCGACAGCACCTAACAACAAAACAAACAACATGTGCCAGGCATGGAATCTATATTAATCTCATGACAATCTGATGGAGTAAATACCATCCTAGTTTTGCAGATGAGGAAAGTGAGTGTCTGAGGTTAAATAAGTCATCCAAGGTCACGAGCTGTGAGGTGATGGAGCCATCGTACTCTAGTTTGGATGATGTCGATATCTGAGCAGGGCTGCCTCTGGCATGTTGACTCAAACCTGGGTCGGCGATGACAGTGGCAGGGACGTAAGTAACATAAACTGAAACACTGTATCAATCAGCTGGTGTGTGGCTGTGGAAGAGAAAGCAATCAAAACCAACTTAGAGGGCAAAGGATGTACCGGAGGCTCCCAGAGGATTTCCGTCCATAGAGGTGACAGGCATGTGGGCAGGTGGGGTCCTGTATCAAAGAACCTCAGCTCTTGGCAATCGGGAAGCAGAGAACAGAGAGAGCAACTGGAACTGGGGCTCTGGGTGAAAACTTCCAAAGCCCTGCCAGTGACCTGTGTCCACAAAGCTCAGCACCCACATCCCCAAGTTCAGGGCTTCCACAAACAGCACCGCCATCTGGGGACCAAACGTTCAGACACATGACCCTCGGGAGACATTGCAGACCCAAACCACAGCAGAAGTTTTAAGCCCTGGTTTGTGATGATCGAGAGCAAAGCACCTCCTTCCACCACGCCACATGGCACGGCCGCCTGCAAATCTCTTTGCTCCCTAAAAGTCCTGAGAGGGCTCCACGCCATCAGCGGCCCAAGCCAAAGGTTTGCAGCCCCATCTGCACCAGGTAGAACATTCTGCCTGTGACCCCTCACTTAAAATCCCCAGGGGGAGCCTGGTGTCCCATGGGACGTCTCCATGCTGACACCTCACGGAAGCTTTACAATCCCCTTCATGACTGTTCATGAAAAATGAAGCGGTGGCATTTGCAGCCAGGTGCAAATCCCCAGGTCTCCTTGGCACCCTCCTCAGACTGAAGGTCATGAAACGCAGGGGATTCCCAGGGCCGGGGACTTCCTAAGCGGCTCCCCAGGGGCTGCCTGGAGGCCTATCTGCACCTGGGCCACAGAGAGACCTGCTCTTCCCCTCTCCTCTGTGGGGCAGCCGCCTCCCAAGAGGAAGGGCACATGCCACACCTGGAAGGTTCTCGAAGCCCCGAGGTTTGTTGTGGGAAGCCCCAGGGCCAAATTCCCCTGCACTCCTCCCTGGGTGAGATGTGGTCAGTGCAGCAAGGGCATCTGTTGACCTCTAGCAAGAAGCTCCCCACCATGTCTGCCAGCTTGCTCTGCTCTGGAGGCTGGCATGTTGCTGTGATGTTCAAAACTATGCCACCCATATCTCAGATACCAACAGGGCCACCCTGGTGGACAGGTCTCAGCTGAGCTTCCAGAATAAGACAGACTAGAAAGAAGGACCTGGAAGCCCACTCCCAAAACAATTACCCATTGAAAACTCTATGAATAGCAGAGAAACACTGTCAAATACAGTGCTGGAAAATGAGCCCCCAGGCTGGAAGGCATTCAAGAAATGACAGTGGAGGAGTTGCCTCCTCACAATAGAGTCAATCTCGGTGACAGGAAAGCCCCCGGAACCTCCATGTGCTGACTTAGCATGGCTCAAAGTGAGAGAAATACAGTGGCTGCAACAACAGCTCAAGCATAAGAAGATCATGTGCATGGCACAGTGTCAGGTGGTGTTTGTTCTGTTGTACAGAGGGTCTCTATGAATCAGACCCGACTCATTAGCACCCAACAACAACAAAGGCAGAATCTAGACAGGGCTGCTCTTTGCAGTGGCCTGCAAAATGTGAAACTCAATCATCACACAGTGGACAACAGACATGTTTTGGCAGAAACAGGAGCCATCCCTTGGCATGTGTGTAATATGAGGCAGACGGAGCAGCAAAGGCAATTTTTTCTTTAAACCGGAAATTCCAGTTCTTTGTGGCGATCCCAAGTTTTGTGTGCTCCTTGGGCGGGCTCATACATTGGCCTCAGTGTCCCGCCTTCCCGGGGCAGGGGAGGCAGGTTGTCTGCAAATGAGACACACAGGGGTGAGGGGGCCACACTTTGTTTCCCGAGCATTACAGGAGGCATGCCGTTCCACCGAGCCTAAGAGCTGCCGCTGTGCAGGCAAATTGGACTAACGCGACTCCCACAAGCCCCCGGCCTGGTGGCTCAAGACTGCAGGAAAATTTTAAGTCATTCACGTTACTGTGGAGCGATACCGTATGCCACATGGTGGTAACAGAGTGCCACGACTCGAGGGCACACATAGCAATGTGTCCACGGCACTGGTCACAGACCATCATCTGCTGGAGTTGGCACCTGAGTGCCTCTCACCAGGAGAGGTGGTTTCTCGGTGCAGCCACAGCCTCGCCCAGGGAGCTGCCCCTCCTCTCTCGCACCACATGGTGCAGAGGGCCCGGGAGCCACATGGTTATTCCTGCCTCCACGGTGCGCCCAGTTCCACAGGCCTCAGAGGGCAGAACCTGCGCTCCGGCCCCAGCCAATGCTGCCTCAGGTGCTCACTGTGTGTCTGAGGGTTCCCCAGTTGTGGATGCCTCTTACACCGCTGTCACAGGCAGAAACACCTTCCCCTGTCGCTGAGCCAGGAGAAGACATTAGTGAGCGCCTCCTCTGAAGCGCGGTTTGCCAAACGCCCTTTCCACCTCGGTCAGCCCTCACAGCAGCAAAAGGGGTCACCTTGGGCAATCTCACCACAGCCAGACGCCAACTGTTCTCTTAAAGCGGACAATCCAGGAATGACCTTCTTACATGTGCTTACATCATCAAATGATCTTTCTTCACTCCTATTCTCAGGAAATGCAGGCACACAGACACTCTATAATGTATTAGGCCACTGTGTCCTGTTTTTAATACTGAAAAGTGATTAGTAAAGATTTAAAGCCATGAATGAGGCACAGGAGCTAAAACTGCATACACAGTTCAACTTAGGAAGGGAGTGACAAACAGCCCAGCGCTCCCATTTGGTCACTGATTGTTTTCCTCGGTCAGGGCATCAGCAGTTTAGTCATCTGCCAACAGAAAAGCTGAGAAAAGATGATTACTGAGATACATTAGAAAAGGGCATGCCGATGCTCTGAGGACACAGTGAGAGGGGCCTCAACGGCAAACGAGGGGCTCGGCCAGGGAACGCAGGAGTCAGGAGCACATGGGCAGGTGTGGGGCGGGGCACCTGGCCTCTGCTGGGGTGCATGGGGTGTAAGTGCCAGGGTAGGGGGAGTGAGGCTGTGGGGGAAGCTGTCCCCACAGGACTTCACAGCAAACAAAAAACTGCTCATGAGGAATGAAGAAATCGTCAGATGCTAGCAGTAGTCACTAGAGAGGGGCCGCATCGTGACACATGGCTGCCAAAGGGAAGACCAGGATTTTGCCATGTGGCAGGCAATCCCAGGGAGCCCGCAGGGTTCCCTGCCACCAACAGCGAGGCCCGGGCTGTCCCTGAGGTTGGCCCACTGCTGAACACTGTGCTGCGCTCCCCTCTTCCTCCACAATGCACGTGCGTCTCTGAGGGGCTCTGGAAGGCTGCCTTCTCCCAGGGCAGGGACAAGGCTGCTCCAACTCCCCACCTGTGGGCAGCTGCTGGTCTCCACTGCTTTGCACCCACGTCAGGACACTGCTCCCATCCACAGGTGTTCCCCTGGCCTTTCTCCAACCCTCGGTGACTTGCAATGACAGACACGGGTAGACGGTATCTATCCACACTCTCTGCTCCCTTCCTGCTTCCTCTGTGCTTTCCAGCCCCATTCATTCCTTAACTTATTCATTCAGGAAGTGTTTCCTGAGCCCCCACCCCAAATATCCAGATCAGGGATTAGGCGGTAGGCAGTCAAAATCTAAAAACAGAGCTTGTCTTCTCAGAGCTCCCAGCCTGGCAAGTTGGGTTGGATACAAGTAAATAAACAATTAAACACAGTGTAATGAGAGAGGAACTGCACAATCAGAGCTGCATAATTAATCTGATAATGAGTCGTACGTCGAACAGCACTCTGATTTTGTATTAGCTTCAGGTGGTCTAAGCTCATCTCTCCTATTAACTTTCAGCGGCTTGAGGACAAGGACTGTGTCCTAAACTGAGCGTGGCTGCCTCACGGGCCCTGCTCTCTACTTTACACAGGAGGAGGGCTTGACGGGGCCATGTTCTTTTAGTGTTATGCAGGTAAACGTTGACTTGATGTCTTCTATGCGATGCGTTGATACATGTATGTGTAGTAAAATGATCCTGGAGTTATCCATGTGTTCATCACGCTCCACAGCCACCCTGTGTGGGTGTGTGCGTGTGTGAATCTACTCTTGGGAAAGTCTGGGCACACAACACAATGTGAGTGACTTTGGTCCTCAGGCTGTACACCGCCCTCAACACGTACTCATCCCGCATGTTTTCTGGGGGGACCACTTCTCCCCCACGTCCTCTCCCTTCCTGCCCCTGGTAACTGCCATTCTACTCTTTTTTTTTTTTTTTTTGCGGTACTAGGGGTTGAACCCAGGGCCTGAACCACTGAGCTGCACCCCCAGCCCATTTTGTAGATTTTATTATTTTCTGAGACAGGGTCTCGCTAAGTTACACTGACTGTCTCTGGTCTTGAACTTGCGATCCTCCTGCCTCCGCCTCCCCAGCCGCTGGGATTACAGGTGTGCGCCACCGCGCCCGGCTCGCCATGCTACTCTTCACTTCCATGGAGTCAGTCTCCTGCGTTTTTAGACTCCTCCCCATGCATGAGCTCATACAGTATTTTTCTTACTGTATACAAATTATCTCACTTAGCACAGTGTCTTCTAATTTCATCCATGTTGTCTCAAATGGCAAAAAAATACCATACTTTCTTTACCCTTCATCCAGGGGTAGACATTTCAGCTGTTCCCATATCTTGGTTATTGTGAATAATGATGCAATAAATGGGGGCGTGTGCAGATACTTCTATGCGGTGCCTATTTAATTTCATTTGGGCATATACTCTGCAGAGAGACAGATGGATGAGGTAGCTCTACTTTCAGTTTCTGAGCATCCTCCGTACTTTTCCCCATAATGACAGCACCAATTGACATTCCCACCAACAGTGTGTGAGAGCTCCCTTCTCACCGCAGTCTCAGTATTCATTGTCCTTTGACTTTTTGATGTCATTCTATCAGATATCAGGTGATACCTCACTATGGTTTTGATCTGCATTTCTGTGATGATTAGCGATGGTCAGGACCTTTCCATACACCTGTTGGCCACTTGTATGTCTTTTTTGAAAAAAAAAATGCCTGTTCAGGTCCTTTGCCCAGTTTTTAATAGGGTTATTTGGGTTTTGTTATTATGTTGTGTGCATTCCTTTCAATTTCAATTTATATCACAAAGCTACAGTAACCAAAGCAGTGTGAGAGTGGCATAAAATAGACACAAAGACAACGGAATAAAACAGAGAGCCCCAAAACAAACCTAACCACATTCGGTCAGGTAACCTTCAACAAGCCCAAGAATGCAGGATGGAACAAGGAGAGTCTCTTCAACAGACAGCGAAAGAACGTCAGATATCCACATGCAAAAGAAGCAAAGCAGACCCAAATCTTACGCCACAAAGGCCAGCCTCAAATGGATAAAAGGCCTACACATAAGACCTGAAACCTTAACATTCCCAGAGGAAAACTTAGGGAGCCCCTGGACACTGGCCCAGGCAATGATGTGTACACACACACACACACACACACACACACACACACACACGCGCACGCGCGCGCACAGGACATCCCCGCAAAGGCTCAGTGACAAAGGCAAAAACACACAAGTGGGGCAACGCAAACTAAAAAGCTTCTGCACAGAGAAGGCAACAATCAACGAAAGGGAAATCAGCCTGCAGGTGGGGAGAAATCCTTGCAAACCATAACCTAAGAAAGGATTGAGATTGATGAGTATTGACAGATTTTGCTTGATGACATATCAAGCCAGTTTCCTAAGGGACTGGGAGAGATTGAGAGCAGGTATAAAGACGACACCGGAGGATGGGGAAGGGCTGAGGGGGGACGCCATGGTAACTTCCTTCTCGCCTAGTGGGCGTCCCCAAATGATGGTGCCGGAGACAGAGCCCTGGGACTCCGGGCACCTCTGAGGACTGTGCGCCATGAGAGGAACCCATGCCAGGTGCGGAGCAAAGCCCAGGAAGGCTGGCGCAGTGGAGCAGGCAGGCGATGAGCAGTGTGGCCCCACAGCGTTCACGCCCTGGAAACACGTCATCCCTTCAGCTCCCAGGACCAGCCTCCCACTGCATTTATTTAAAAACCCATGACTGCGGGGGCCTTGTCTTCGCTCCTGCAAACAAGTGAAATCGGGGTTATTTTTATTTCAGTGCCACTGTTATTTTTATTTTGCTTATCACAATAAAGAAATTGACAGGCAAAAACCAAAAAGAGCCGGGTGCAGTGGTGCATGCCTGTAATCCCAGTGGCTCAGGAGGCAGAGGCAGAAGGATTGCAAGTTCGAGACCAGAGGCAGTCTGCATAACTTAGTGAGACCCTGTCTCAAAAAAGTAAAAAAATGGGCTGGGGGTGCAGCTCAGTGGTCCAACACTTGCAGAGCATGCAGGCGGGAGGCCCTGGGTTCAACCCCCAGTACTGCAAAAAAAACAATAAAAAGCAAACAAACAAGAAGAGAAGCACAGCAGCCTTTGTCACACGTGGACCTCAAGAGCGCCACACTCGGTGGCCGTTTGTCACATGGAAATAGCACGTTCTGACCTGAGCCCCCACGTGACTGCTCTCAGCAAAGTCCCACCCTGGGCTCCATCTCAGCTCTGCACAGGGCCTCTCTGGCTCCAGAGCCCTTCATTCGGAGACCGGCTCATATTCTCACTCTATGTCTGCTCTGCCAGTGTTAGTTCTTTTTTCCTCTAACATATTCCCTCCTCCTCTCGCTGAAAGCTGTACCGTCCTGGCAGGGAACACATCTGTCCTGGACCCCCTGGGTCATCCCCTTGGGAGGCCTGCCCCTCAGCTGGCCCTGGAGACGCCCCATTAACTCCAGGGGTGGTGGTGACCAGCAGCGCCTCATTTTCCACACTGTCTCTGCCTTTTGGATTATGCCTGACATTTACAGGCCTCACATCTTTGATTTACTTAAAAAGGCAATGCTTTCTTTACCTTCATAAAGAGAAGGCATACTTTAAAATAGTTCGTTATTAACGGTACTATTAAGATACATCTATCAAGATTACCTGACGGGTAATCACACAGTGGAACTGTCCCTGGGTATTCTGGGACCTGGGTTTCACCTAGACAATTGAGTATTTTTCCTCCGTGGTTATAGGAATCATGGTAGCACTGATAGGCTTTTTTAAGGTTGTCAGCTTTCACTGGTCGGTATCAGATGCCACTATGCACAAACTGACCTCCCTTCCACAGGCAAAGCCAAGACAGGGAGTCCTGAGACCTGGCTGGGGGGCTTTGAGGAAGAGCGCCCCTCTCGGGACACCAGTCTCCTCACTGTGAATTCAAGTGTCTACCATTAATTCTGGGCTGGGATTTAGCTCAGTTGGTAAAGCCCCACTCTGCAGACCCTGAGGTCCTGGGTTCTGGGCACCGCAAACATGGGAAAAGGACCTGGCAATTCACTCCTGAGGCAATCCCAAAACAGTCAGCCATTGAAAACCCTATGAGGGTCATTATGAGTCAGACAAGACTTGACAGCACCTAACAACAACAATCATTAATTCTAGCACCTTCTCTGAGCCCCAGGACAAATCTGAGAGCTATGTGCTGTAAGGGGTGACAAGCAGTGCTGGCTCAGAGGCGATGACCATGGGCCCTGACCTGGCATTCCCCCTGGCTGCCGAGACAGCTCAAAGCTCCACATGCTAAATGTCCTGGAACGAGAGCCACAGGAGGAGGATCTGGAGGAGTTTCAAGAAACATCTTCCGATCCTTTGTTGGTTCATAAGCATGATGATTGGGTGTTCACGATGTTGCGTGACATGTGCCTACCCCAAACCTTGTTACGATGCCGGCACATTACCCATCTGACGCTGAAAGAAAGAGAGAAAGAAAGAAAGAAAGAAAGAAAGAAAGAAAGAAAGAGGGGGAGGGGAGGGGAGGGGAAGGGAAGGAAGGAAGGAAGAAAGAGGGAGGGAGGGAAGGAAGGAAGGGAGGAAGGAGAAAGAAAGAAAGAGAGAGAGAGGGAGGGAGGGAGGGAGGGAAGGAAGGAAGGGAGGAAGGAGAAAGAAAGAAAGAAAGAAAGAAAGAAAGAAAGAAAGACAGACAGACAGACAGACAGACAGACAGACAGACAGACGTCTCCCTTGGCTGCCCACGGTACATGGCAGTAAGGCAGCAGACTTAAGAGGCATCTTGGAGGAGGCCTGGGACGTTGCCGCACAGTTAGGGACCAGAGACGGCGTGAGAACAGCATGACTGCGCTTAGGAGAAGGAACGGCTGGGCACTGGGCGCCACCCAAGCTCAGTGATTAGAGCAGAGCACGTTCTCTGACCTCCCACTCTGTGCAGGCAGCCACGAGGAGGGCTGTTGAAACAAGAAAGGCGGAGTCAGGAGGACTTAAGTCTATCAATGCACCAAAGGGGGCAATAAGTGAGTAAACACAAGTGCTCTCTGCTCTGAATGGACAGCACATGTTAATAATTCAACATTTTCAAAATACTCCCTTTCTTTCCAATAAACATCCACTTCCTGTGGGCACGCCTGCAGCCATAGCCCTGTGGCATCCGATCCCGTCAGATCTCAGAAGCTAAGCAGGGTCAGGCCTGGTTAGTACTTGGATGGGAGACCGCCTGGGAACACTAGAAGCTGTAGGCTTGGGAGAAGGACCTGGCAACCCACTCCCAAAAATCAATCCACCATTGGAAACCCTATGAACATCAGAGAAGCAATGACAATAGTGTTTTCCCTGTCGTACAGAGGGACGCTATGAGTCAGATACCGACTCAATGTCACCTAACAACAACAACAACAACAACGGGCACAGGAGGGGTTAGGGAGCCAGGGAGGAGCCCCTGTCAGCGAGTCCCTTAGGGCCCCATGGGAGGGACCGCCTCACCCAAAGAGGAGGCTCCGCCTGACCCCAAGGACCGGAGCGGGCCTTGGAGATTTAGGAGCAGAGGAATAGCAGGAGCAAAGTCGTTGCGGCAATTCATCTGCAGGCGTGTCAACGGTGGATTCGGAGTGCGGCAGAGACAACGGCAGTAATTCACCCAGGAGAAATTCGAGGCGGGAAATGAAAGAAAGGTGAACTGAATGTCGGCGCGGTCAAACGTGAACTTCCAGACCCTCCCGCAGATGCTGCTGGGCACACGGAGGCCCCTTTGCACCCGCTGGCTGGGAACCGCCCAGGTGCCTCATCACATCTAAAGGTTCTGGGGAAGCCCTGAGACAGTCAGTGTCATTAGAGTGCACTGTATTTGAGATTTTGGCTTTTTTATTAAAGTATAACAAATCCTGTTTTCAAGTGCTCAAAAAACACAATCCATGTATGTGAGCAGCCACCGTGATTTGGGGAAGGGAGCAAAGCGGGAAGGACGGCGGTCCTTCCCGCTGGCTCGTCTGTCGCACACTGGCTCGCTGAGCATGTATTTTCCCTGAGCTAAACGCCCACAGCAGCCTGGATGGCCATAAGCAGCCCGCCCCAGTCACAGCAGTGCACGCTAGCCCCATGGGTCAGGACTCCCCTGGCACACAGCGGGAGGCTCTTCGCTTGTGAGTTGCCTTCTCCTAGCACTCATAACGCTTGCATCTCTAGCAACCAAGAAAGTCACCCATCTCAGGGGGCATCTGAAACCTCTTTTCCCCCTTTGTAGAATATCCTACTTTTTCTCTTTTGTAAACAACAAGCTGGATCGATTATTTTTCCTTTGTTTCAAGTACAGGCTTTCATTTGAGGTTGTTGTTGTTGTTAGGTGCCATAGAGTTGGTATCCGACTCATAGTGACCCTCATAGGGTTTTCAATGGCTGACTGTTTCGGGATTGCCTTGGGAGTGGGTTGCCAATCCCTTCTCCCATTTTTGCGGTGCTGGGAATCGAACTCGAGACCTCAGAGACTGCAGAGCAGGGCTGTACCAACTGAGCTAAATCCCAGCC
>VMDO01028445.1:0-7500 GCA_007922755.1 Pedetes capensis
GGCATTTAAGAAAAATGGAGTAATGTTATTTTAGGATCATCCATGTTCTCCACATTTATCCATGTTGTCACATATGGCAAGATTTCTTCCTTTCTTCTTTTTTTCCTATTCTTTTCTCCTTTTCTCTCTCTTTCTTTCTTTCTTTCTTTCTTTCTTTCTTTCTTTCTTTCTTCTGACCCAATTTTATTGAAATCCATTACACAAGACACAATTAAAATAAGAATACCTGTCTTTGTTTTTAAGGGCTATAGAATTCTGATTTTTTTTACTACAAAAGAATATAAAATACATTAGTTCAAATTGCAGTGTAAAAAGAAGTTTTTAAAATGAACAGGATATCCTCATAAAATTAAATGTAAATGCTCTCTACTTTAGCACTTACAGGTAGTTATAGCTCTTTTAAGAGACAGCCTACAGAATGAGAGAAAATCTTTGCCAGCTATGCATCAGACAGGGGATTAATATCTAGAATATATAAAGAGCTAAAAAAAATAAACACCAAAAAAGCCAAGTATCCAATTAAAAATGGGCAAAAGAACTGAACAGAGACTTCTCAAAAGAAGAAATACAAATGGCTAACAATCATAAGAAACAAATGTTCAGTATCCTTAGTCATCAGGGAAATGAAAATCAAAACTACATTGAGATACCATCTCACTCCAGTCAGAATGGCTATCATGAACAAAACAAACAACAACAAATGCTGACAAAGATGTGGGGAGAAAGAAACCCTACAACACTACTGGTGGGAATGCAGGTTGGTGCAGTCACTATGGAAATAAGTATGGAGGTTTCTCAAAAAACTAAAAATAGAGCTACCATATGACCTGGCTATACAACTCCTAGTATATATTCCAAGGAACATAAGTCAATATACCACAGAGATACCTGCTCATCCATGTTTATTGAGGCATTATTCACAATAGCCAAGGTATGGAATCAACCTAGGTGTTCATCAGCACGAGTGGATAAGGAAATTGTGATATATATATATATATATATATATATATATATATATATATATATATATATATATATATATATACATATATACATACCTACATACATGGTGGAATGGGAGAAGGACCTGGCAATCCACTCCCAAGGCAATCCCGAAACAGTCAGCCATTGAAAACCCTATGGAGGGTCACTATGAGTTGGATACCAACTCGACGGCACCTAACAACAACAACAACAACAACATGGTGGAGCCATAAAGAAGGATAAAATGATGGCACTTGCTGGAAAATGGATGGAACTAGAGATCATCATTTTAAGTGAAATAAACCAGACCCAGAAAGACAAACATCACATGTTTTCTCTCGTATGTGGAGTTAGACTTCAATATATATTCAATATTAAAAAATATGGGTCATAAAAGTAGAAGAGATCTATGCATGGAAAGATAAGGTACTAAAAAAAAGGTGAAGGGAATGAGAGAAAGGAAATGAAATATCACATATTTTGCCCTTAAAGCAAAATTGGGATGCAGATAGATAGATAGATAGATAGATAGATAGATAGATAGATAGGTAGATTTATACACAAACAAGACATCCAAGCAGAAGGGGGACCATTGGTGGAGAGGGAGGGGATGGGAAGGGGGTCATGAGAGGGTAATCAGAGAGGTGAACATGAGCAATGGATAATGAAATGCATGTATGGAACTATCATAATGAGACCCATTAAGTTGTACACACAAAAAATTACTAATAAAATAAGATTACTGGGAAAAACTAAAATGGAAAAACTTCAAATAAATAGTTTGGAATTTAATGAGAAAACCTACACTTGTTGTTGTTATTGTCAGGTACCATCTAGTTGTCTCTGACTCATAGCAACCCTCATAGGGTTTTCAATGGCTGACTGTTTTGGGATTGCTTCAGGAGGGGATTGCCATGTCCTTCTCCCAAACCTACACTTCCTGTACCGTAAAAGATGTTTACAGTGAGATGCTTTAGCCAAAACTTTCACAAACTGATAGAAGTTAGAAGATATTTTATTGCTAGGTTTTCTAAAAATTACATTTTTTCATATCAGGGACAATTATATTAGGCTAATGGGTTTTTGGGGCTGGGAGTTAGCTCAGTTGGTAGAGCACTGTGCTGCAGTCTCTGAGGTCCCGAGTTCGATTCCCAGCACCGCAAAAATGGGAGAAGGGCCTGGCAATCCACTCCCAAGGCAATCCCAAAACAGTCAGCCATTGAAATCCCTATGAGGGTAGCTATGAGACGGATATCCGACGGCACCCAACAACAACAACAACAATGGGTTTTTGTTGTTGTTTTGTGAGACAGGGTCTCAAAATGTAGCCCAAGGTGGACTCAAACTCACAATCTCCCTGTCTCAGCCTCCTGACTGCTGAGATTACAGGTGTGTGCCATAACAACTAGCTTTAGGCTGCTGCTCTTGGATGCCATCGAGTATGATCTGACTCAGAGTGACCTTATTTACAACAGAATGAAACACTACCCAACACTTTTAGATTAGTAGTTTTAAATGAGCAAATTGATCACACAATCACTTCTTGTCTTAAAAATGCAAAATAAATTCTCTAGACTCCCCTCTCTGTAGAGACCATCAGCTCAAGCACAAGACCTCAGAAGCACAAGAGAGAGACCTCAGAAGCACCTCAGAGACCTCAGAAGCACAAGAGGGAGAAAAAAGACAGACTTCAGTGTGGGAATTGAATAAAATAGATATTTCTCACAGGAAGCTTCTCTGATTGTTTTTGTTAAGCAGTCTCTAAATCTAAATCTTCAAACTATCATTTTTGTGGTACTAGGGGTTGGACCCAGGGCCTCACACATGCTAGGCAGTGCTCCACTGCTGAGCTTTTTTAATTTTTAAAATTAAGTCAGGGTCTTGCTAAATTGCTCAGGCTGTCTCTGGCCTTGAACTCGTGATCCTCCTGCCTCAGTCTTCCGAGTACCTGGGATTACAGGAATGCACCATGGCACCCAGTTTCAAACTCTTTTTTAAAACCCACTCTATTCCCCAAATCAATTTCAAAATGAAAAAATAAACCTAATGGCCCTAACAGCAACCTCCATCATATTAAGACAATATTTTAACTCATGTCTCTTGATATTTCATCCTATTTCCTACTGACAAGGCCCCCAACCCTTAAGAGTATTTAATGTTCTCTATATTACAAACCTTTGTATTTTTAAGCTTTAGGTAAAACATTTACATTTTTTTTTCTTTATTGGGGGTGGAATCCAGGGCCCCAGTGCCCCAGCCCTTTTATTACTTTTTATGTTGAGACAAAGTCTCACTAAGTTGCCCAGGCTGCATCTGGCTTCAGACTTGTGATCCTGCTGCCTCGGTCTCCGGAGTTGCTGGGATTATAGGTATGTGCCACCTCCCCCTGTATAGCTCTTGTTGTTGTTGTTTTGAGACAGAGTTTCTCTCTATACCACAGGCTGGCCTGGAACTCACGATCCTCCTGTATTAGCCTCAGTATATCTTTTAAAAAATATGTTCAGTAAATACTCAAGTCCAGCACCTAATTTCCTGATATGAGAAGCATGGAAGCCCATCATGTTCCCTGCCCAGGGCTTACTTTGCACTAAATATTTTGGAAGATCCCTTGACCTTTAAGTTTGCCTTCAGAGATTAGAATTCAACACAGAAAACAAATTAAGTTGTCAAAAAAAAAACCCTGTTCTTAATTTAGAGGAAGGCTATTATGACACAACAAAACTATATTTATTAAATTTATCTCATGCAAACTTAAAATTTGAAAAAAAATAATTCCAGGCCCCAATGTAGGTCATGAACCTACTTAGACTCAAACATGGTAAAACAGATTTTTATATTTTTCCAGTCTTCCTAAAAGACTCATGGTACTTTTGACTGACATATTAATCAACATTATAGATCAGATTTGTTGCTAAGGAACACCAGTTTTGACCTGGTTATCATTCTGGTGCCTGAAGCCATAGGCCCCTGACGTCTGATCTTGTCAGATCTTGGAAGCTAAGCAGGGTCTGGCCTGGTTAGTAATTGGAGGGGAGACTGCCTGGGAACACCTGGCAGCCTACTCCTGAAACAATCATCCATTGAAAACCCTATGAATAGCACAGAAACACTGACATAGTGCTGGGCATGGCACAGTGTTGAGGAGTGTTTCCTTTTGTGGTACATAGGGTCTCTATGAGTCAGACCTGACTCAATGGCACCTAACAACAATGTCATTCTGGTAACATAACACATGACCAAAATTCTAAAAATAGAATTAAAGTCATTCTTTTGTATTCTGTCTTTTAATAATTTTCAGAGGAAAATCATGAAGGGGCTCCAGCTCCATAGAAACATTGATCAAAGCTGGTTTGTAAATCTTGGATAACGTTCTTCAACAAATTCAACAGGACAAAGGAGTGAGTTTTTCACTGACACGGCTCGTACCACTCATTGGTTTTGTATAAATTTTCTATAGCCTTCTCTGCCAGTATCATAGTCCCACCAATACTCATCTCATATCTGACCCCACGCTGTCTTCCCTTATTACAGCCTACATTCCAGTCTGGGTAACTGATCTGGTCATCTAGACGACTTCCATTTACGTACTGCATGGCATTTTCTGCATTTGCTTTTGAATAGTATTGGACAAAACAGAATCTATATACTGGTTTATTTCATTTTATCCATACCTATAATTATTTTCTTTGTGTCACTACTTTTGCTGAAGGGCTCATAAATTTGGTTTGAGTTGTAGGAAAAAAAAAAAAAAACCCGGCACGGTTGCCTGTAATCCTGGCGACTCAGGAGGTGAAGGTAGGAGGATTGCAGCTTCAAGACCAGAGGCAGCCTGCGCAACTTAATGAGACCCTGCCTCAATTTAAAAAACAAAAACGGGGCTGGGAATGCAGCTCAGTGGCAAAGTGCTCGCAAAATACATGCAAGGCCTGGATTCAGCACCCCAGTACCTCAACATAAAAAAGATTTCCAACATATACAGTGTTTATTCAGTAATTTTTCTTGTTATTCATTGTCACTCCCAAAGTGCTGGTCCTGGCTCAGCTCAACACAGGAGTCTACATGGTACCTACAGGAGGCCACCTGACAGTACAGAGAGCTGAGCCGGGATTTCCTTATTGTGTAAGGCTGAATATTACTTTGCAACATTTTCTTTGTACATGCATCTTTCTATAGCCATTTAGGTTGCATCCAAATCTTGGGCATTATAATAATGCTGCAATGGACATGGAAGTGCAAATACAGCATCACTTCAGGATCCTATACTCATAAGTGGGATTGATGGATCATATGGTAATTCCTTTTAGACTTTTTTTTTTTTTTTTTTTTTTTTTTTGCGGTACTAGGGGTTGAACCCAGGGCCTTGCGCTTGCATGCTTTGCAAGTGCTGGACCACTGAGCTGCAACCCCAGCCCTCTTTTTTTTTTTTTTTTTTTGAGAGAGGGTCTTGCTAAATTATGCAGACTGCCTCTGGTCTTGAACTTGCCATCCTCCTGCCTCCGCCTCCCAAGCCACTGGGATTACAGGGGTGCACCACCACGCCCGGCTCCTTTTAGACTTTTTGAGGAACCTCCATACCATTTTCCATAGCAATTGTATTATGTAAATTCCACAAAAAGTGTATAAGGGTTCCAATTCCTCCACATCCTTGCCAATACTAGTTAACTTTTTTGGTAATAGCCTAACAGGTATTAGGTGATATCTCATTGTAGTTTTGTTTCTCATTTCTAAAATGATTAGTGACGTTGAGTACCTTTTCATATGCCTGTTGGCAATTTGTATGTCTTCTTCGGAGAAACATCTGTTGAATTCTTTTGCCTATTTTTAAGATGGATTATTTGATTGTTCTGCCATTGAGTTGTGTCAGTTCCTTCTATATTTTGTATATTAATCCCTTACTGGATATATGGTTTACAAATATTTTCTTCCATTTTGTAGGTTGCAGGTTGCCTTTCACTCAGTGGAGTTGTTCCTATGCTATGAGGAAGGTTTTCAGGTTGATATAATCTCACTTGTCTACTTTTGCTTTTCGTTGCTCATGCATTATGTGTCTCAATGTATTTTCTAATTTATTCTTTTACCCACTTGTTCAAGAGGATAATGTTTAATTTCCATATATTCATGAGTTTTCCAATTTTCCTTCTGTCAGTGATTTCTAGTTTTAGTCCACTGTGGTCAGAAAAGTATTTGGTATGATTTTAATTGTCTTAAATTTGTGAAGATTTGCTTTGTAACCTAACATGCGATCTGACTTGGAGAATGTTACATACTTGAAAAGAATATGCATTCTGCTGCTGTTCATTGGAATGTTCTCTACATGCCTATTAGGTCCATTTGGTCTATTGTGTTGTTCAGATCTGCTGTTTTCTTATTGATTTTCTGTCTGGATATTCTCTCCATTATTGAAATAGGGCATTGAAGTCTACTCATAACTGTATTGCTATTTCTCCATTCCAATCTCTCAATGTTAGTTCTATATATTTAGGTGCTCTAAATTTATATATATATGTTATACACCCTGATGAATTAACCCTTTATCATTACATAATTACCTTGTTTTTTCTGTTGTGACAATTTTCAACATAAATTATATATATATATATATATATATATATATGTATATATACCTACTTCTATTCTCTTTTGGAGGGCTGGGATTTAGCTCAGTTGGTAGAGTGCTGCGCTGCAGTCTCTGAGGTCCTGAGTTCAATTCCCAGCACTGCAAAAATGGGAGAAGGACCTGGCAATCCACTCCCAAGGCAATTTTGAAACACTTAGCCATTGAAAACCCTATGAGGGTCGCTATGAGTCGGATACCGACTCGACGGCACCTAACAACAACAACATTCTTTTTTGGAGCCTGCAGCTGTATCCCTGCGGCACCTGATCCTCCTGTCAGATCTCGGAAGCTAAGCAGGGTCGGACCTGGTTAATACTTGGATGGGAGACTGCCTGGGAACATCAGGTGCTGGAGGCTTGGGAGATGGACCTGGCAACCCACTTCCAAAAATCAATCCCCCATTGAAAACCCTATGAACAGCAGAGAAGCACTGACAATAGTGTTTTGCCTGTTGTACACAGGGTTGCTATGAGTTGGTTACCGACTCCACCACACCTAACAACAACAATTCTCTTTTGGGTACCATTTGCATAGAATATCTTTTTCTATCCCTTCACCGTCACACTATGTATGTCTTTAAATTTAAAGTGAGTCTCTTATAGACAGCATATAGTTGGATATTTCATTTCATTTTGTTTTGTTTTTTTGAGACATGGTCTCAAAGTAGTGATCCTCCTGTCTCATCCTCCTGAGTGCTTGGATTACAGGTGTGTTTCACCATGCCAGGCTCACTGTTGGGTATTTAAAAAATCCATTCAGCCACTCTCTTTTGAATAGGGTGCTTAATCCATTTACTTTCAAAGTAATTGATATATTAGGATTTACTATTGTGATTTTGTTCTTTTCTGTTTCATAATTCTTTTGTACCTCTCCACTAAAATTCTAGTAGTTATTTGTAT
>VMDO01028445.1:12500-23923 GCA_007922755.1 Pedetes capensis
CAGGGAGAGGTTGGCAGTAGGGCAGACTCTGAAAAGACAGTTCCTGCTAAATATTAGTGCATGAGTTCTATCTATCTATCTATCTATCTATCTATCTATCTATCTATCTATCCATCCATCCATCCACATATAGTTGTTGTTAGGTGCCATTGAGTGGAAAACCCTTATGGGGTTTTCAATGGTTGATTGTTTCAGGATTGCTTTGGGAGTGAATTACCACATCCTTCTCCCATTTTTGCGGTGCTGGGGATCCAACCTGGGTCCTCAGAGAATGCGGAGCAGCACTCTACCAACTGAGCTAAACCCCAGCCCATATATGTGTGTGTATGTTTGTGTGTGTTTGTGTGTGTATGCATGTATGTGTATGCATATACAAAAAAGCACCTTTGCACACCAAGCAGGCTTAAGAATAGGCAGAATTCACAACTAAAGAAATGAGTGATAGTAGACAAATATGAAAAGAGTTCTAAAAAGTCTGCTTAAAATGTTGAAAGATGAAAAAAGTACTGGAATCTATAAGACAAGAATAGAGACATTATTAAAATGACAATGTATATTTGAAGAAGAAACAATTAGAAGCTGGCTGTGGTGATGTATGTCTGTAATCTTAGCATTTGGGAGGCTGAGGCAGGAGGATCATAAGTTCAAGTTCAGCCTGGACTATACAGTGACTTCAAAAACAGCCTGATCTATATAGTGAGACCATGTCACAAAAACAAACAAAACAACCAATTAGAAGTTCTAGAAATGAAAAGGGTATGCATTGAAATAAGTCTTAATAGATTGCTCATATAGTTGACCACATCCAAAACTGAACAGTGAATTGAAGCAAAGATCAGATGGAGGCCACTTCTGACTTATCCATACCGCTCAATGTGTAATACAACAAAATCAAAGCCAGCATATAGCAAGGGTTCAGCAATTATTTGTTAGGTTGAACTAGATAGATGACCTTTGAACATCCAGGGGATCCTCTAGTGTAGACTAGTCACAGAGGCCTGGACAGCATCAAGTGATCCTACTTGAGGGGTAGGCTGAGCTGGGTCTGGCTCCTTGTGGGTGAGGTTGGCAATGAAGACCATCTAGACAAGAGGTATTAGGGCAACCATTTACCTCAGGAGCCAGTTTGTTCCCTGGCAGAGCTGGAGGCTGACTTCTCTCCACTCAGCATGTATCTGCTACTGTCTTTCTTCCCTTTGTCAAAGATAAACACAAGCAGATATTGCTAAAACGGCAAAATAAGGTTTGATTCAGTAATTACTGAAAATAGAGGAAAGAACTGAGCTCCATTCCACTTTATACAGAGGTGACTGGGGAATTTTAAAGGAAGAATGGTGAGGGACTTAGCAGAGTCAGAGAAGTGAAAATTATCAAAGGTTGGTCAGTGTAAATACAACTGGGCCACCTGTGTTTGTTATCTGGCAGTTACCAAAGATAGGATTCTGTCCTCCTACAGAGATTGGGACACAGAGGCCCTAGCCTTCCTGATGATTACATTTCAAAGAAATGGTTCCCAGATCCTAGAGAGAGAGAGATTTCTGTGTTGTAAGACATATATAGTCATAACAGTAAGCCCGTTTTAGTAAATGCCTTAAAAATGAGAGGTCAGTGTCCTATATCATCAGGTGCTGGCTAAAACAAACAGTAAAAATTTTTTTTGCAGCATTGAACTTTCTCAGAAAGTCATTTTAATGAAGGGCTGGGATCCATCTTAGGGATACAAACTATTGCAGCTAGAAGGCATGTTAGATTTTGGTTCTCTTAGTGCAGGGGTTTGGACAGAGTTGTTATGTGCCAAGAGTTCTGCAGTTCTCACCAGTTAGGAGCTATGAGAGTGTCTGTGGCCATATTAATGTGGGGGACATTTTATAAATGGTTCATTTAATGACTATGCCAGAGCCCCTTCTCTTTACTCCTCCCTCCTAGGCCTTGTACTCCCCAACCCTAACCCAGGACTGCACACAGGACTGCTCCCACAATGGGATCTCAGCAAGCCCTCCCTCACTGAGTATTCTTCTATGAATACCTTCTCCCAGGACAGCGGTGTTTTTTTGTCTTGTAGAAAAAGAATAATCCAGGCAGGAGCTCTCCCAGAGCACCATATTCCCTGCAGCCTCCATAGGCAGGGAAGCGACTCTGAGCTGTGGTCCAAGGAGGTGGAAGCATCAGAACAGAGGGAAGTTTCCAAAATAATAGCTACCCTTTTGTCCTATTTTCTCCATCTTCCTCCCCTTGTATGTTTCAAAGGAAGTGGACACTGAGAAACTCCATAGTGATCAGCCCCTGCCAAACAAAGCTCTCCAAACAGGGTAATTTGAGGCAGGTCGCTTAGACATTAGCCCCCAACTTCTAACTCCCTTCCTAACTGTGCATCCTTAGAAGAGAAGTCATGCTCACTGACTGGGAACTCCCAAGGGGTAAGTAAGGAAGGTGGTTTCTTGTAGGCCACTGAGGTCTTCTTAAACAGAAACTCATAAGGCCTCAGAAAATTGTCTTGTGGATGAATGTCTTCAAAGAATATATTATTAATGTAGTTAAATCCCACTGCCTGGAATTAATATTTACCTAAAGCATTTACCAAAGAAAACTAAGACTAATAATTTTACCAATCTGTTTTCATTTGAACTCTGCTACCAAGATATTAACAAGTAGCAACTTATTTTTTCTTTTCTGTGTCACTGGAAATCAAACCTGCAGGCCAGGAAAGCATTCCATCACTGAGTTACATTCCCAGCCTTGACAGGTAGCAATCTTAAAAACAGTGGATGGAGTTGCATGGAAATACCACTAGATTAGGAAAGAATTGGCCTGGGCTACAGTACTGACATGGTCAAATGGTATACATATGACCATGTTTTTCTATTAATTGGGGTTGAACCCAAGGCCTCGCCCTTGCATACTTTGATGCACCCTCAGCCTATTTTTTTTTTTTTTTTTTTTTTTACTTTTTTAAGACAAGGTCTTGCTAAATTATGCAGACTGCCTCTGGTCTCAAACTTGTGACCCTCCTGCCTCTGCCTCCCCAGTCACTGGGAATGCAGGCATGTGCCACTGCACCCAGGTCCCTCTATTAATTTCTTAAAAGGAGCTTCAAGTGGTCTAGAAAAAGACATTGAGTAACTTCTCCAAGGTCACACAGCTACTAAGTGACACAGTCAGCACTGTATAGATCCAGAGTTCTTAACCATTCTAATACATTGTCCCTTTCATATCAGATGCTTGGCTTATTCCCATGGAGTCTAGAATAAAAGTGACTTGGGTTTCTCCTTTCCTTTCCTTTCCAACATTCTTTTCAATTGGCCCTCAAACCCTGTTTGCAGAGAATTCTTCAAGACACTGCTGAATATTCATTGAGGGGGAGGAAAAATCCTGTTCAGTGAGAAATCTCACTGTCTGCAGATCCCCTATAGGAAGGGAGAAGGAGACTATAGGGTCCTTGATTGAATCTAAAAAGTGTTTATGGGCTGGTATAGATCGTAAGTATCAGGTTTAGGGCCAGCAGTTCTTGGGGCTTGGAAAATTGCCTTGAAATCCACATATGCCAGTCCAGCTCAGTTTTTCCTTGAATTGTATGTTTACTTGTGGATGGCTTGTGTGTGTATACATCAGCTGGTGGAGAGAAATGGCAGGGAAAGGCTTCCCTAACTACCTATCTTCTCCAAAGGAGGGTATCCTTGGGCCTCAGCTACTGAAAGTGAATATATTCTCAAAGTTATCTCCTCAGGAAAGATCCTAATCATAGGTCAAAGGGAACTCTGGGTGGCATCGTTCATATAGGATGATGAGCCCATATCTAACAGATATCCATTCTGCAAGCTACAACTTGGTCATTTCAATACTATGTGGGTATTGATGACCCAGAGAATCTGTAAATGAACTTAGCCTCTTCCATTTTGCGAACAAATTCACACAGATGAGAAAGATATTTGATCACATGATTTAAAGTCTTACTGGTGGTCATATAGTGGAGTAATTTAAAAATGTGCAATATCCTCTATGTCTTTTTACAAGACACCCACTCCCACCCCTAAAATGTTTCTCCTAGGGTGTGTTGATTCTAAATTGGTGCCTGAAGGATGGAGAGTCCCTGGGTATCTCTTGGCCTTCAAAGGAATAGCTGTGGCCACAAAGAGGCTACAGCCTTTCCCTCACCACAGTCACATGCCCTGCAAGTCTCATGTTTTTCATTTCTGAAAAATTGCATGTGGCATCTGTGACACAGTTATTTTCCACTTCTGGTCTTGTATTTCTGGGCAGTTGTGGACAAGCTCGGAGTACAGTCAGGTCATTGTTTATTCAGGATTGCAAAAAAAATCGATAAACACTTCTGGAGGGGCATTTCCCTTATGCTTGACTCTTCCCTGGATGAAAGCCAGCAAGGCTGGGGTTGGAGGGCTTACAGAATACTGGGGAAGAATTATAAGAAAGACCAGGGACACTGCACAGAAATGCATATTCTATGCCTAGACAGCTTCATAGAGGCCCCATGAGAACAAGGACCAGCATGCAGAAATTTCAGCTTCACGTTTGTCCTTTGGAGGGCTATTCTCTTTGCACTATGGCCATACTGCCTTTTCTTGTACCTCTAGAGTCAGCAAATTTGAATGGGAACATAACACAAGCCAGGAGTGGGGCTCTTTGGACTCCAAGCCCAGCTCTTATTGACGGGCTGTGTGACCTTGGGCATATTAGTTAAGCCTCACCTTCCTTTAGTGTCAAATGGGACTGTTAAAATATTTCTTGGAGAAGTCATGGGAAGATTAGAGCTAAACACGTGAAAAACCCAGCGCACTGCTTGGCACATATTTAGTGCTAAACCAACTGGCAGCTTTGCATTGATGATTGTTGGTCCAGATGCCACACCTTCTTGGCAGGTTTCTCTCTACTGGAGACCTCAGAAGAGGTGAGATGAGTGAAGACCCAGAAACCGCATCAATCCAAAAAGTCTGAGCAGGAAAAACTTGGCATCTTAATCGGATTGCCTCCTTCCCCTCCCCCGCCCCCAAAGCGAATACAGATTTCGGGTCCAAAGAAACCGAAGAAGGAAAGGCTAGCTGTTCAGCGTGTGGGTAGGAGGTTACTCCAAGAACCCACATTTTGACTTGGGTACGCTCTCGCCCCCAGGCCCCTACCCTCACGCCATTTTCCGGAACTCTTTCAGCCTCCCCAGGTACTAATTTTCTCGTCACCGGAAATCCCGCCTTTAGCGGTTCGCTCTGGAACGCTACTATACTGGAGATTCTTGAGATGTGGTGAGGGCTGTATCGCCCTGGCAACCGCGGACTGCGCCTGCGCAGTGGTTTTCCCAAGCAGATCGCTCTAGTGAGGCTTCTGCTTCGCGGCGGGTTGGCCCTGGGGCCCAACGGGTGTATCTTCCCTGTTCCTTTCCACTTCCCCCGCTTGAAGGTCGTATCGGTCTCTTCCTGAGGCTGACAAAAATGTGAGGGGTGTCTTCCAGCTCGCTCCCATCTGCTAGGAGGTGGCACTTGGGGATCGTCTCTGGTGATTAAAAGTATGCAAAGGGCAGAGCGCTTGTTGGTGCCAGGAGATGATGAAGTCTAAAACCTGCACAACTGATAGGCATCACCCCCCACCCGCGATCAGAGGTGGCTTTTGAATGATACCCAGCCCAGAGCCAGGGATGCTTTGCAGAAACTACCTGTAGGCTCTCTAGGGAAGGCTTGGGAAGAGCTAGGAGCCGGGTTAGAAGCTGTGGGGGGGGGAATCAGGACGAAGAGACTCAAAATGCTAACATTCACTTTAACAGCTTGGGGGCTGAAATAAACTGCAGAGGCGGAGGATTCCATGCGTCACTCCTTCAGGTGGATTGCTCAGGCTAACTCAAGATCCCAGGACAGCTGTCTTCAGGAAGGCCATTACTGATCCCCAAAAGCCATTCTGAGGGTATGGGCTTTTGCTACCTCTGCTACAGAATTATCTGTCCCAAGCTCCCCCTCCCTTGAAGCCAACATTGTCTTCCTGGGTTACTTTCAAATTCCCTGAAGGCATTTTACAAGCCACCTTTGTCCTCATCACTAGTCCTTCCTTTTCTTCCTCTCCTTCATCTCATGTTTCACAAGAGATCACTAAAGCACATCTTGTCCCCAGCCCCCTGTACCATTTCTCCCTTCCCACCAACTCCCACGACCACTCCCCCACTCATTCCGTTTCATATTCTGCACTTTCTCCAGCTCTTCTTGAACCCCACTGCCTTCTCCACTACCCTCCCAGCACCTGAAGTTGGGAGCTATTCTGTTGGACTCCCATAGCACAACTTCGTCCCCACCTCATTTTCTTATCCTTGTTATACCTATCACCATAACATAATTACAGGATTTCGTCCATGTCTCCTCCTCCTTGA
Source organism: Pedetes capensis (assembly GCA_007922755.1). Lineage (NCBI taxonomy): Eukaryota > Metazoa > Chordata > Mammalia > Rodentia > Pedetidae > Pedetes > Pedetes capensis. The sequence goes on from VMDO01028445.1 coordinate 18,862, forward strand.
GCTCTTGGGCACTGCTGGGGTTTCTTCACCCTTATAGTCCCAGCACACAGCCCTGTGCTAGACCATGCAGATGCTTGATAAATGTTTGTAGAGTAAATGGGTACACAACCATGGCATCTAAGTCATTATGCTTTTATTTTTCACTACATTCTGGAACATCAAAGCAAATACAGGTAAGTGGCAGTCTTTTTTTTTCTACACAACAGACACAAATGGAAGGCAACCACTGTTAGTGATTTTGTGTTTTTGGCGTGTGTGTGTTGTTATTTAACTCCTGCACCAGGTCATTTTACTGATTATTTCCAAGATGAAAATATTACCAATACATTTTACACAGTTGTTTGAACGTTTATACTGAAATAAGACAGGAAGGGCAAATGAGCAACTTCATTTATAAACATTAATCAGGAACCTAATTTAAGGATATATTGGAAGGAAGGAAATACTATTAGAACTGGAACACAATAAGCACAATGTGTACTCCCAACCCTCCCCAACTTCTGATTTGGGGCACCAGTGCCCCTTTCCCCAAGGCCCCTTTAACAATGATGCTACTTAATGAAATGATAAATCTCCCCCAGACTTCACATGGAGCCAAAGAAGAACATGGCAGTTGCCTCAGATCTGGCTCTGGCCTCTTCATCTTCCACAGCCTCCCTATATTGCTCTGGCCAGTCCTGTGGTCGCTTTCTGTAAAGCCTGGCCATGTACTCCAAGGCTTTCATTTTGGTGACTTCAAGGTGAGCCCGAGGACCCCACAGAAGCTCATATTCAACTGGATTAGAGTAGGACAGTGGCCTGCATTCCAGATAGCGCTGTCTCATAAGCTTACAGGTGATGGCATGCTTTCTCCCTACATCCACACTAAATCTCCGAAGTAAGTTCCAGACATTGGCCTCTTTGACACGGTTGCCCATCAGGAAGATCAAACCCAGGATTGGCATGACGTATTCTTGAGCGGGTCTCCCCAGGCTCTCTAGCATTACTTGCTCTTCTTCTGATTCTGGTTGCTGGACAAGGAGGTAGATGTGTTCACTGGTATCAACCTCAATCAGAGAGAACCCATAAAACAGATCAAGGATTAGAGTAGCTCGACTAAGGATATTTGGGAACACGTCCTCAAATTCTTTGCCTGTGTGAGCCAATAACTCATCCTGATGTATAGGCAGCAGCTCCTCGGTGACATTAATGGCCAACTGGACCAAATCATTTGCCTTATCATTCATAGTGTCCTCTGACCAGAATTCTAAACCAGCAGCCTGGCTCCTCTCTTTGGCTTTGTCAGCTTCCAGGGCCTTGTTATATTCTTCTGGCCAGTTCCAGGGCTCTTCATCATGGGCCTCGGCCACAAACTTCAGGGCTTCCATCTTTGTGATTTCCCTGTGGGCTCTAGAGCCCCACAAGAACTCAAATTCCAGGGGGTTAGTGCCATACACTGGCCAGTACTCTAAAAATCGCATGCGCACAAAGTCAGTAGTGAGGAGGTTTCTTGTGCTCCCAAATAGATTGTTGATTCTCTGAGGCTCATCCAACACATCTACCTTTAGCAGGAGGTCCCAAATGGAGGCCTCTCTTGCCCGGTTGCCATTTAGGAGGATATGGCCTAGGACCAAGGCCAGGAGACCTGCCTTTGGCATGTCCAGGGTCTCTGCTAGCCGGTCAGTGGTCTGTGGACCTCGTTTGCTGATTAGGTTGTAGGTGTCAGTCTGGGGATCAAGAACTCTCAGGTTCAACCCAAAGACCCGATCCAGGTGAGCTGAGGCTCGTCTGAGTATCTCAGGGAACTGATCGGAGTATTCCCTGAGAAACTCCAGCATCTCTGACTGCTGGATAGACCCCTCGGTTTGGCTTTTCATTCGCATGAAATTCACCAAAGCAATCGACCTGTCTTCTAGAGGGTCGTGGACCCTGAGCGCCCCCAAACGTCGGGACTGCTCGTCGATGAGGACCTCGATGTCATTCGGGTCCTGCGCAGCCTGGGAAGCGCTGGCACCCTGAGGGGCAATTGGAACCCGAGGACCCTGGGGGGCGTCGGGAACTAGCATGGAGGTGGGGGGCCCAGAGGCGTTAGTAGCCTGCATTTCACCCCGGCTGTCGCTGTAATCTGCAGTGGTCTCTGCGCTGCCGTGGCGCGCATTCTGGCTTACCAGAGACATGGTTCCAGGAGACAGGAGCGGGAACGGGAAGGTCAGCGATCGGTCGGAGAGAGGACGGTAGGTGTGTTGGCGCCTCGGCACAAAGCCGAAGTCTGAGACCCGGGAGCTGGGCGGATCAAAAGGGAGAGCTGGTAAGAAGGGTGATCTTTTTACACAAGCACTAGCCAGCAATGAGCGCAAGGCTGAGAGCCTTTAGATTTGCCGCAGCCTACGCAGGCGCAGTCAGGCTCTGCGACGTGGTGACCACGCCCCGCTCTCAGTCTTCCACTCCTGCCCCCTACCTCTGCCGGGCGGGAGAGCCTGGTCAAAGAATTTGCTGCTGCACTCGAACTTACTGGTGACGAGAATTCACAAAGAGGGATAACAGAGATGAAGCAAAAACGGCCAAGGGACGAAGGGGTGTTCAGTGACGCTGCACTTGAAGTTTTTCTGTGGGGTATAAAGTACCCCTCTAATAGGTAATAGAGGATTCAGAGAGGAGGAAGATGCTAGTGATAGTTTATAAATTTATTCATGCAACCACTCTCTCAGCATATATTTGAGTATGTGCCTCATGCCACGCACAGTGCTGGTATTAGAGAGGTACAGCAGAGGACAAATGTAATGATTATGCCTTTCTATGTGGAACTTCTGTACGTTCTCAGGCGGGTTCAAACAATGGTAATGAGAACTGCCCCCTTTATGGGGTGGGGTTTAGCTCAATTGGTAGAGTGCTACTTTGCTCTCTCTGAGGGCGTCGTTTTGATCCCCAGCACCACAAAAATGGAGAAGGATGTGGCAACCCACTCCCTAAACTATCTCGAAACAATTAGCCATTGAAAACCCCATGAGGGTAGCACAGCACATAACAATAACAAACAACCCCTTTATGGAGCTCTTACTATGTGACAGCCACTGGTTACGGTGATACTTTCACTTTTCTCATATTAAAATCATTTAATCTTAGCTATGAGGTACCTACTCTTAATAGTTCTCATTTTACAGATCAGGAAATTGGGTCAAGGAGGTGAATTTACCTGTCCAAAATCAGGCAGCAAACAAGTGAAAAAGATTTGAACTGAAGGAGTAAACAGTGAATTACAGTTTAGTTGGAGTTGGGAATAGTTGCCAAGAAAGCCTCAAAGCGAAGCTGAGCACTAAGTGGTGGAAAGAATGGGAAGGGCTCATCATTTGTTGGGGTATCCTAGCCTATGGGAACATCAACAAGGGAGGCCTAGCGGTGTGAAGGTACAAAATAAATTTTCATGACTGCCAATTACCCAGGGTGGCTAGTGCCAGAATGTGCTAGAATGGGTGGGTGATGAGGATGAAGGTGGCTAGACAGGAAGGATTGGATTTCCTGTTCTTCATTTGGTAGTGTGTCAAAACTTGTTGGGGCCCCCACAGGGTGAGAATGGCAACACCAGAACAGGTCCTGTTCATTCAAGAGGTTCTTCATGGATATGTATGTACTCGAACACACATGGGTCTCGGGAGGCATAATGTAAACTCTTTGGCAGAAAGACAGGATCAGTTGCTTTATTTTCTGGGAATGCTGTCAAAATAGGTGGACCAAAGCATAGCTATAATTCAGCGCTCAACCATCAAGGAATGCAGTGGAGCACTGGGGAGAGAAAAAATTTATATAAGGTTACCATCTCCAGCCACAACTGAAACCCTTCCTTAAATTCTTTTTTTTCCTGCAGTACCAGGAAATTGGAGCTAGGGCCTCACACATGCTTTTTGCAAATGCTCTACCACTGAGCTGCACCTCCAGCCCATTTTTGCCTTGTTATTTTGAGACGGGGTCTCTCTATGTTAGGCAGGCTGCCTCTGGCCTTGAATTTGCAATCCTCCTGCCTCTACATCCCAAGTCGCTGGGATTACAGGTGTGCGCCACTACACTCGGCTCCCTTCTTAAATTCTTGATGGTAATGGTTACTGTTACATTTAGTCATTCTGTGCCCTGGACTTCCTTCAATGGCAACTCACTCTGACACTCACTTACATCTGACATTTTCTACATCCCAAGTGCTTTCTACAATAGCAAAGTAGGAAGTTTAGGACCAGGTATTTGGCCAAACTGAGCTAAAGAGATGTTTACACAAATGAATATGCATGTTTTCCACTCTGGTTAAATGTGAATGTTGAAAGACAGGCTCATACTCTCTTTTCCAAACTTCTTATGATACTTTCTGACTTCCTTTTTGCACTTTTAAAAATTTGAGTATTCTCCCATACAATTGTTTATCTTCAGTATAATTTTAATAAAGTACTTTTACTTTCTTACTGGAATGTACAGAGTCAATTGCACAAATCATGAATGTAGAACTTGATAAGCTATGTAACATTTAGCATACCATTTGACCACAATACCAATTGAGAAACAGATCATTACCAGCATCTCAAAAATTTCCATGGAGCTGGGCACGGTGGCACATGCCTGTAATCCTAGTTGCTCGGGAGGCAAAGGCAGGAGGATTGCAAATTGGAGACCAGAGGCAGTCCGCATAACTTAGTGAGACCCTGTCTCAAAAAGTAAAAAAATGGGCTGGGCATGCAGCTCAGTGGTCCAGCACTTGCAGAGCATGCAAGCACGAGGCCCTGGGTTCAACCCCCAGTACCAGAAAAAAAAAATTCCCATGGCACTTTCTCCCAATTACTTCCCTCTCATTTTTCCTGAGAGGAAACCCCTATACTGACTTCTAGCTTCACAGATTAGTTTCACCAGTTGTTGTTGTTGTTAGGTGCCGTCGAGTCGGTATCCGACTCATAGCGACCCTCTGTACAACAGGGGAAACACTATTGTCAGTGCTTCTCTGCTGTTCATAGGGTTTTCAATGGCAGACTGATTTTTGGGAGGGGGTTGCCAGGTCCTTCTCCCAAGCCTACAGCTTCTGGTGTTCCCAGGTGGTCTCCCATCCAGG
>VMDO01028446.1:9981-24025 GCA_007922755.1 Pedetes capensis
CTCATAGCGACCCTATGTACAGCAGATCGAAACACTTGCCGATTCTGTGCCAGGCAAACCATCTTATTTATGTTTAAGCCCATTGTTGCAGACACTGTGTTAATCCATCTGGTGGAGGGTTTTCCTCTTTTCCGTTGACCTGCCACTCTCCCAAACATGATGTCCTTCTCCAGGGATTGTTCTCTCCTGACTACATGTCTGAAATATGTAAGACGCAGTTTGGCCATTTTTGCTTCCAAGGAGCACTCTGGTTGTACCTCTTCTAGGACAGATCTGTTGGTTCTTTTGGCAGTCCATTGTATATTAGTAGAGGAAAAATCCATTTGGGTTACTGATGAGAGGGGTGAACAGAGAGGAGCATGATGAAGAGAAAGGCTGGGATTCTGGGGCCCTTCCATGTGACGCTGTCAGCACAGGGATCCCGGGAAAGGCCAGTTAGGAGTGCACAGGGAGGTGACCATGAACTTTGTTCTTCCTCTGTGGTGTGGCTTTGAGTCCTCCATCTGCCTGATTCAACCTCGCATGGGCCAAGGCCAGCTCTGTTCAATCCACAAGAAGCAAAGTACACTCCCTCTTTGTGGCTTTATTCATATATTTTTTAGGGTTGTTTTGGCTGTGCCAAGGATGGAACCCAGGGCCCATGCACACTAGGCAAGCACTTTTCCAGTGGGGCTACACTCCCTTTCCCCCCAAGTCTTTATGGATATAATTTTGAAGAATGGTGTTGGAGAAAAGGATTTATTTCATCGACTGTCATGGTTTTCTGAGTTAAAAAAAGTCATATGAGTCAATGCCATCATCAACATATGTAATCCCAGTGACTCAGAAGTTGGAGGCAGGAGGATCATGAGTTTGAGGCCAGAGGCAGCCTGCATAACTTAGCAAGACCCTGAATCAAAATATAAAATAAGAAAGGGGTTAGGGGTGTAGTTCAATGATAGAGCACTTGCCTATCATGTACAAGGCCCTGAGTTCAATAACCCAGTACTGAAAAAAAAAAAAGTCATGTATTAATATAAGATCTATGGAAAATATTAAAAAGAAAGGAACCTGTAAATATTCAAAGCAAAAACTGAAAGAAAAAAACCTTACTGGTAACAGCTTAGTACATTCCCTTCATATATTAATTCATTTAACACAATTTTTAAAGAACATTGATATGTAGCAGGCTCTGTGCAGGCACTGGGAGGCCAGTGACCAAAAGCAATAAATAAAGAAAGACAAAGAAAGAAAGAAAGAAAGAAAGAAAGAGAGAAAGAAAGAAAGAATCATATACTCTATATTCCAGCTTGGAGTCTTTTTTTTCTTACTTAATTGTATACAACAATAACTTAATTGTACAGTGAAAAATTTCTTTATATCAATAAGTATTCTTTTATGATATGCTCAAAATGGCTACATATTACTTCATTTTATAGATTTACTAATACTTATTTAGTCAGTATCCTATCATTACACATCAGTTGTTGTTGTTAGGTGCTGTTGAGTCAGGTCCAACTCATAGCGTTCCTCATAGAGTTTTCAATGGCTGATTGTTTCAGGATTGCCTCAGGAGTGGATGCCACGTCCTTCTCCCACTTTTGCAGTGCTGGAAATGGAATTCAGGACCTCAGAGACTGCAGAGCAGGGCTCTACCAACTGAGCCAAATCACAGCCAGTTGTGGTGGCACACACTGGTAATCAACGACCTTTGGAGGATGAGGCAGGAGGATCTTGAGTTCAAGGAGAGCATGGGCAACACTTTTGCAGCCAGTCCTACCACTGTGGCACCCCAATCCTGTAGATCTTGGAAGCTAAGCAGGGTTAGGCCTGGTTAGTACTTGGATGGGAGACCACCTGAGAACACCAGGTGCTGTAGGCTTGGGAGAAGGACCTGGAAACCCACTCCCCCCCCCAAAAAAAAAAAGAAAGAAAGAAAGAAACAACAACAACTACATTACACATCTGGGTTTGTAAAATCCTCTTTTTCTATGTTGACAATATTATGTTAAAATAATATGTTTCTATTATTTTCATTAACTTCTTTGTAGGTGTATGGATATTAATCTATCACTGAGGGCATTGTACTATAGGACAGATCTTGAGATATGTTTTTTGATGATGAATGCAGCCTCATTTCTCTTTAATTTATCATTTCTGGCATAGTAGACCATATGATTATCTGATTCAAAATGACACATGCCAGTCCATTTTAGCTCACTGATGCCTAGAATGTCAATGTTTATGCACTCCATTTCCCTTTTGACAATTTCTAATTTTCCTAGATTCAGTGAAGATAGGGAAGATTTTCACCCACTTCTGCAATGTGAAATAGACCAAACATGCAATCAGGATATACTGGTAATTACTGGTGACTGGAATGCAAAAGTTGGAAACAAAGAGGGTTCAGTAGGTGGAAAATATGGCCTTGGTGACAGAAACAGTGCTGGAGATTGCATGATAGAATTTTGTCAGAGGAATAACATTTTCATTGCAAATATACTTTTTCACCAACATAAACAGTGACTATACACCTGGAATTCACCAGATGGAACATATAGGAATCAAACTGACTACATTTATGGAAAGAGATGATGGAGAAGCTCAATATCAAAAGTTAGAACAAGTCTAGGTACTAATTGTGGATGAGACGTTCAACTGCTCATATACAGGTTCAAACTGAAACTGAAGAAAATTAGAATAAGTGTACAACAGTCAAGATATGACTTTGAGTATATCTCACCTTAGTTCAGAGACCACCTCAATAACATGATTGATGTGTTAGACACTAATGATCGAGGACCAGACAAGTTGTGGCATGATATCAAAGACATCATTCATGAGGAAAGCAAAAGGTTATTAAAAAGACAGGAAAAAAGAAAAGACCAAATTACATGTGAAAAGTGACTCAAACTTGCCCTTGAATGTGGAGCAGCTGAAGTAAACTGAAGATATGATGAAGTTAAAGAACTAAACAGAAGATTTCAAAAGGCAGCTTGAGAAAACAAAATCAAATATTATAATGACATGTGCAGAGAACTGGAGGTAGAAAACCAAAGGAGAAGAACATGCTCTGTTTTTTTAAAGTTTAAGGAATTAAAGAAAAATTTAAGCCTCAAGTGGCAATAGTGAAGGATTCTACAGGGAAAATATTAAATGATGCAGGAAACATCAAAAGAAGATGGAAGGAATACACAATGTCATTACACCAAAAAGAACTGGTGGATGACCAACCATTTCAACAGGCTGCTTATGATCAGGAACCAATCAATGGTACTGAAGGATGAAGTGGAAGCTGACTTGAAGGAATTGGAGAAACACAAGGCTCCAGGAATTGATGGAATACAAATAGAGGTGTTTCAACAAACAGATGCAGCACTGGATGTGCTCACTTCTTTATGCCAAGAGATTTGCAAAACAGCTACCTGGCCAGCTGAGTGGAAGAGATCCATATTTGTGCCTATTCCCAATAAAATGGATCCAAATAAATGTGGAAATTATTGAAAGATAACATTAATATTTCACACAAGTAAAAATTTGCTAAAGATCATTCAAAAGTGACTGCTGTAGTGTGTAGACAGGGAACTGCCAGAAAAACAAGCTGGATTCAGAAGAGGGCATGGAACCAGGAACATCATTGCTGATGTCAGATGGATCTTAGCCAAAAGCATAGAATACCAGAAAGATGTCAATCTATGTTTTTTTGACTATGCAAAGGCATTTGACTGTGTGGATCACAATAAATTATGAATAACATTGTGAAGAATGGGAATATTAGAGCACTTAATGTTACTCACAAGGAATCTGTACATGGGCTAGGAGGCAGTTCTTCAAACAAAACAAGAAAACACTGCCTGGTATAAAATTGAAAAAAGTGTGCATCGGACTGTATCCTTTTACCATACCTCTTCAATCTATCCTGAGCAAATAATCTGAGAAGCTGGACTTTATGAAGAAGAACATGTCCTCATGATTAGAGGAAGGCTCATTAACAACCTACATTATGCAAATGACACAACTTTACTTGCTGAAAGTGAAGAGGATTTGCAACATTTGCTGATGAAGATCAAAGACATAGCCTTCAGAATGGATTCCACTTCAACATCAGCACACAAAAATCCTTACAACTGGGTCAGTAAGCAGCTTCATGATAAATGGAGAAAAGATTGAGGTTATCCATGATTTTACCTTACTTAGTTCTACAATCAACATCCATGGAAACAGCAGTCAACAAAACAAAAGATACATTTCATTGGAAAAAGCTGTTGCAAAAGACCTTTTAAAAGTGCTGAAAAGTAAAGATGTCACATTGAAGATGAAGGTGCACCTGATTCATGTCATGGTATTTTTAATGCATCATATGGTTGTGAAAGCTGGACACTGAATAAGGGAGAGAGGAGAAGAATTGATGCTCTTGAATTATGATGCTGGAGAAGAATATTGAATGTACTATCAACTGCCAAAAGAACCAATATATCCATCCTAGAATAAGTGCAACCAGAGTGCTCCTTGGAAGCTAGGATGGCTAGACTGCTTCTTACGTATTTTGGACGTGTAGTCAGGAGGGGCCAATCCCTGAAGAAGGACATCATGTTTGGTAGAGTGGTGGGTCAATGAAAAAAAAGGAAGACCCTTCACTAGATGGATTAACAGTGTCTGCAACAATGGGCTTAAACATAAAAAAAAAAGATCATGTGCCTAGCACAAAATTGAGTGTTTCCTTTTGTTGTACATAGGGTCTCTGTGAGTTGGACCTGACTCGATGGCTCCTAACAACAATTGTTTTCATTAGTTTAATACCAGAATTGGTTTTAAAGAGCTTTTTAAATGTTTTCTAAAAGATTATTCAGAATGTTGATGAATTAGTGGTATTGGTAGAATTCAAGCATTTTATTCCACATCGTACACTTATAAAAAATAGAAATGAGAATGTTATTCTGTCCAAGATACTGTGAATGCATAGTCTCCTCCCATTTTACTTTATATATATTAAGGGATTTGATGTATATGTGTTAGTGAAATATTTTCTGACAACTGTTACCTTCTCAATCAGATATGAATGCATTTACAATGAAGTAATACACAAGCAGGTTTATGTTACTTTAGACAAATGAGGATTAGTTTTTCTTATATAATGAGATTGAGAGTGCTGGTAAGTGTTCTCTGTGTTGGTCTAAAATCTCTGGATCCTCCTCACCTTGTCTCATAGTTACAACATGGCTACCCTTGCTCCAGGCTGCACATTTTCTTTCAAGATGATAAGAACCAAAAAGTGGCTCTCAGTGACAAAAACAGAGACTGGTGTGCTAGCAAATATCTTTTTATAACTTTCTATACAGATTCACATCACATGGGCTACTCTGTCTGCAGGTGAGGAAAATGAGCACAGATCTTTTTCAACTTTTCTGGTCAAAATGAAGTAGAGGGAAGAGGTTCACAAATGGTGGTTGGGGCAGCCAGCCAACAGTATCTGCCATGGTCACCACAACGCTTAACTGAAACAAGACCATTATGATGCCCTCATTACACGGGAAATGGCTTTGATGTCACTGAATTGTCCTTTTAATCTGGATTTCTGAGTCTTTAATGCCAGCACCATAGGCTGGTTCTTATTTATTTATTTACTTGCTTACTTGCTTACGTACTTACTTATTGGTGGTACTTGGGGATTGAACTCAGGGCCCTGCACATATTTTGCAAGTGCTCTACCACTGGACAGCAAAACCAGCCTCTTTTTTATTTTTTATCTTGAGTCACAGTCTCCCTAAATTACACAGGGTGCTTCTGGCCTTGAACTCACCATCTCCCTGCCTCTGCCTCCTGAGTCCCTGGGATTACAGGCATGCACCTCCACACCCAGCTAACATTATTTTAAATACTTGTCAATTTGATAAGAATCACATAATAGCTGACTGTTTTAGTGTTGATTTCCTTGATGAATAGTGAGGCTTTCTTATGAGTTCATTCACTGTGAGTGTGCCTTATTTTATGAACTGCTCGTTCATCTCTGTGTGTAGACGATGCACAGATGCTTTGTTTTGCACACATTATTCTTTTTCCCTGATGGCTTCTTTGAATTATCCTTTTAATCTGGAATTCTGGGTCTTTAATGCCAGTAACATAGGTTTTATACCAGATAGGGGTATTCCTGAAAAAAAAAAAACTCATAAAAAGGGATACAGTAGAACAAATGCAAAATCCTAAGCAAACATATTTTCACTGGTGTTGCGTGAGAGGGTTGCTCCCTACATCACCCAATCTGCTTTGTGTTTCTTGTGTCTTTGTTTTGTTTTGTGACAAGTTCTTGCTGTGTAGCCCGGGATGGCCTTGATCCTCCTGCCTCAGCTTCCTGGGCACTGGGATTGTAGATGTGGTCCACCACACCCAGCTCTCTTGTGGCTTCTCCCTCCTGCGATGTGCTTCAGATGGCTTTCCTTTCTCATGAAACAGTGATAGAAACAGCAACATTTTCTTATTTTATGACTTTATGTTAAATAATGCCTGCAGCTGTAGCCCTGTGGCATCCAATCCCGTCAGATCTTGGAAGCTAAGCAGGGTCGGGCCTGGTTAGTACCTGGATGGGAGACCGCCTGGGAACACCAAAAGCTGTAGGCTTGGGAGAAGGACCAGGCAACACCCTCCCAAAAATCAATCTGCCGTTGAAAACACTATGAACAGCAGAGAACCACTGACAATAGTGTTTCCCCTGTTGTACAGAGGGTCGCTATGAGTCGGATACTGACCCGACGGCACCTAACCTAACTAATGTTAAATAATTTCAATCAGCCTCTTCTTTTTTTTTTTTTTTTTTTCTTTTTTTGGTGTAAGCTATGAATTTATTTCTAACTTTTTGGGGGGTTTTTTGTTTTTTAAATTTGTTTCTTTTGTTTAGCTTTCTTTCAGTACTGGGGATATGAACCTTGGTCCTCTGCATGCTAGGCAAATGCTCTGCCACTAAGCTACACCCTCAACCCCTAAACTCGTGTTTCCCAAACAGTTAACCATGAACAGTTTAGTCACACATGCATGGGATTTAGTAATACAGGCCCAATTCATGTTAAGTATACATACTCAAGTTAGTAATAATCTACCTGTTGTTCACTAAGTAGGCTCACTACCTTTATCATATAACACTGAATTTTTGCAGGCCTGCTTCTAAACATTCTACTCTGGTGCATTGACTTCCTTGTTCATTCTGGTGCAAATGTTATAGGAATTTAATCACTGTAGCTTTACAATCTATGTTAGCGCCTGGCCCTGCAAGTCTATTTGTTTGTTGTCTCAAATATTTTATTGGATTTTCTCATCTGAGTGGTGTTCTCATTATTCAAGGTGCTAGTTTGAACCATGGTCATTTTAGGAAAGTCTCCCTGAGAAGCCTGGGAATCCCGAGAAACCATCTGCTCCCATGGCCTGGGGTGCTGGGGGCCAAGGTGCTAGTGCCTGGGTTCTCAGTATTTACCAATGACAACTCTGTGTCTGCTTTCCCCGACGCTTTAATGAGTCTCCACGTCGACCTTGTCTGGAAATAGACTGCGATTTCACCTAAGATGTCGACTTGGTGAAAGTGCTCCATAACTGAGTTTCCCCAGCATTTATGAAGGATGAATTAGTTCCTTCAGCTTTTTCCTGTAGGCTTCACAGGGTCCCAGTCACGTGGGCCAGGATAGCAGGAGACCTTGGAAGACACGCTCTGAAGTCACCAGTGGTTGAGACCTTTCCTCCTCAATTCTTTCACTGTAAACGACTCTCTATTTTTAGTCCAGGATCAAGGATATTTACAACCCCAGTTTTTCAAAGCTCAGACGCTTTGCCAGGTGTGGGGTTTAGACAATGGAGACCCCGCCTGATGAAGGGCCACGCATTCCTGGGCACCAGGCAACTTCCTTCTACAGACAAGCTCCTGGTGGCTCCCCTGCCGCATTCCATCATTTTGATCCATGTGCCAAATTCCTGGGCTTGACACATGTAAGGAGATAATTCACATGATCCCCAGCTTGTTTCTGTTTTGAAAAAAAAAATGCAATAAAACTTTACAGTACAACCAGCATGACTCAATGTTGTTTCTGGATTTCAAAATATTGAGGTTAGATGTGCTAATGATTTGCTTGGGAGCTACTTTTACAAGGCAAGCCTGGGCCCCTCTTGCCAACACATCTGATCAAGGGCAGCAATGTGTGCCCAGTGCTTCCCTTTCTGCCCCAGTGCCCACCACGTTCTCAATTCTGGTACCCAAAGGGTGCAGGAGACAGAGTCGGGAGTCACCGCAAGGCAGCAGCTACCACCTCTAGATCCCAAATAAAAATAAAACCATGATTGCAAAGAATCCTGCTCTGTCCTTGTGATACAGTTGGAAGCTATATAGAGAATGTATCATTTTTTCTAGAAGCATCTGGCTGGATTAGAGTTTTCCAGAGATACTTAAATACTCTCTCCTTCTCACACATTGGCTATCATTCCATCTCTTGCTCCATCTTTTATTATCCCATTTACCCTCATAACAGGCCAGGTCAAAGAGCCTGATCTTAATTGCTAGAAAATAATCTCCTTGTTTTGACAAGGAAAGTCTTGGCTTCTCTGTGAGTTTTATTTTCTCCAAATGCCATAGCATTTATCTCACAGACAGGGACATTGTAGATCCCCACAGGTCATCTTATCTCTTAAATGAAACTATTTATTTATGGAGAGAGCCCTGTGGTATGCCAAGACTCTGCTGACTTTGTTTAAGACCTTTAAGGGTATTTGCTAAACTTGCTCAACTGTTGGCTTCAGGCAGGACGGCTCACATGAGCACTAATGTTAAGTGACTTGTCTGAAGCCCTTGGCTAAGAAAAAAAAATGCACAAAATCCACTTACTGACTTGAGGCTTTCTGTCTGCCTCTTTGTTCGAAAATTTTTAGCTAAACTCCTGTCTTACTGGAGCCTCTTTGAAGTTCAGGCGTTGGCCTATGGGGAAGAGATAAGGGTGGTGGTTATGGCATCTAGGAATTGGAATTAATGCCTTCTAAGCCTCATGTGGCATCTCTGTCTAGCAGCAAGCACAGTCACATCTCAGTCAGCAACTTTGATTGTCTTCATATTTGGCCTTCAACCTGCTCCAAATGCTCTTCTTTGCAGACAAGCTTCAGTGGGCTTCAGTTCCCAAATGACTGGGATGCTCCTTAAAGCAAACTATATGGTATTTCATAAGGCCGAGTTGATGATCAGTGGATAAAACTCTACTTAGGCTGCCATTTGTCATGGTTTGTATCTAAAATGTCCCCCAAAGGCCATGGGTCTGAACGCTTGGTCCCCAGCTGGTGGAGCTGTCCTGGGAGGTTTTGGAACTTAAGGAGTTGGGAATGCTAGCTCGGCAGAAGTGAGTGCCTAGAGGTGGGCCCTTGGAGGTTTTCATCTGGAACCCCAGTTCCAGTTGCTCTCTGCCCTCTGCTTCCTGATCACAAAGATGTGATGTTCTCTGCCACTGGCCATGCTGCCTGCCTCTGCCTTGCCTTCCTGGCCACCATAACGGACTATGACCCTCTAACTGTGAGCCTCCAATATATATTTATTTCTTCATAAGTTTGCTTTGATTGCTTTCTCATCTGCAGCAACGAAGAGCTAACTAATGTACCTTTCATCCATGGGACACATGGTACACTAACTGAGTGATTTCATTAGCTGATGGAGAGAATGGGGTGAATAAAAAAGAGTTGAGCTACATTTACTCCTAAAATCTTTTTGTTGTTGTTGAAAATTGAAAAATCCCATGAGTCCCACAGACCCCTTCTAGTCTGATTCAGAAAATCTATAAGATCCCAGCTACTCTCAGCTACTAGCTCTGACCCTGAATCAGGGAATGCAGACCTGTTAATCCAGGTTCTCCATTCCAACCCATCAACCTTTTTATCCAAACTCTCGCCCTTTCTCCCCTTCATCTCCCTGGGGGAGATGGTAAAGGAAATAAGCTCTGTCCTATGCCACAATTTGACATTACATCCATTGAAGTCAGTGGCTGAGGAAGGAAATGAGGGTCTTTGACAGGGTGGCTAATGGAGTCTGTACTAAAAGAAGTGTCACAGAATGAGACTTCCCTATGGGACATGGGTTGACACTTTGTCTTTACAGCCTCTAAATTTTTACCTCTAAAATGCAATAAATTTTGCCTCTCTACTAATGAAAGATATCTGTGAACGTGTTCAGGCTCTTCCGTTTAAGAAATGTTGTTGGGTCTTATTTTAACATTTGTCTCTCTCTTTTGGAGAGAAGCAAATATTTGTTCATTGAAACTTTTGAGCTAGATAGCTTCAGATTTTCATTTACTAACTTTTCTTTCACTAACTTCTTCTTTGATATATATATCAGAAACACATAAATAAAAGTATATATATACACCATATATGTCTTTATATCTCTCTATCTATCTATCTAATCTTTATATATGAAGACACTGCAGCCCACTCCCAAAATAATCAGCCACTGAAAACCCCACGAGAGTCTCTATGAGTGGGACTTGACGGCACCTAACAACAACTGGAGATATATATATATACACACATACATACATACACACATATATATACATATATCTTTATATGTATATGGAATACCTTTTTCAGATTAAACAACATTGTTTATCACAGCATATGTTGCGATGCTGGGTTCAAAAATTATGCTCAATACATAAACCTTGTGTGTCCTTTCTGAGTATATGAGTGTGTGTGCATGTGCGTGTGTATGTGTGTGTGTATATGTGTGTGTGTGTGTGTGTGTGCACAGTTCAAGTCACAAATGGTTCTGCCCTGCATCTACAAATAGGATCACACTATCTATGACAGAAGAAATTACGGAGGGACCTCGCCTGCCTCTCTGGAGTGTGAGTGAGCACAGTAAGTGCCTGTAATGAGGGGTCCTCACTGCTTCTGGTCATTTTTAATTATGCAGCATTTTTGATAGCCTGGGGGAGCTCCTGCTCTTGGCTAGTGCAGACCCCATTGTCCGAGAGCCGCCTGCTGGTCAGAGCCTGGTCTGAGGATGGGCAATTCCCTGGCTGGTGGCCTTGTAGACCAGGCTGGCCAGCGCCTCCCCCTTCTCTGTGCCCTGGAGCTCCTGATGCTATCGGCGTCCTTGTCAGAGTCTGTCTGGGTGATGGATGATTAATGGGCTGTAACTACAACTATCTGTGACAAAAAACAGCGGCTGCAAGGGTTGATGGTGAGGCTGGGGCCGGGAGGGGAAAGCGAGCTCACGTTATCTTGACTCTGGTCCCCATAAAAATGTCTAAGGCAGTTCCTTTCAATGCCACCAATCTGTGTGCATAAGAGCCTTTCTGAGACAAAGCATGTTTACCCTAGGCAAGTCTCACAGAGGGTTCTGAGGGGGGAAGGGCTGGTTCCCCCCCATTTCTTCCTTCTCTTTCTTCTTCTTCCCCTTCTTCTTTTCCCCCTCCTCTTTCCTCCTCTTCTTTCTCCTTTTACCCTCCTTCCTCTCCCTTTCTTCCTTCTCTCTCTCATTCCTCTTTTTTCCTTCCTTCCTTCCTCTCTTTCTTTCTTTTTTTCCTTCCTTCCTTTCTTTCTCTTTCTTTCCTTTCTTCCTCATTCCCTTTTCTTCCCACTATCCTTCCTTCCTCCCTCCCTTCCTTCCTTTCTTTCTTTTTTCTTTCTCTTTCTTTCTTTTTTGCTTTCTTTCTTTCTCCCTCCATCTCCCTCCCTCCCTCCCTTTTCTCCTCCCTCCCCGCCCCTCTTCAAGATTTCCAAAGCAGAACTGGCTTTCTTGAATCATTTGGGGCTGATGCACTGGGACTGGAGAAAAGCGCATACGCATAGGATTCCAACAATGGCATTCATTTGAAACTGTGGACAAGGAAGAATGGGAAGTTTGCTTTGAAGAAATTAATTGTCCGGATTTATTTGCTATTCAGGTTCTCCTGTTGCTGGCCTGGGCGGTCCATAATTTGTTCCAGTGGAGAGCTGTTTGCTCTCTAATCAGACTGCAGCCAGCTTCGTTGCTATAGGTGTCTTGCTGAAATCCAAGCTGGTCATATTTCACTGCCAACATGAGCAATTACATTAGCCTTTTAATATGTACTTTTGTCCACTAAACGACCACAGGAAAAGCTCTTGGGTTAGAAACAGGTTGTAAATAATCAGCTGCCGGAGCACTTAACCTCCTGTAATTTCTCCTAAAACTCTAGTTTACCTATTTAGTGACAAGTCCAAGTACTGTCTGCCTAGCTTAGGTCAGGCCAAGGTTTGGCAGCGGTGATGTCCGTTTCAAACAACTCCAGGTGACTTCCTGCATTTGGGCCCAGATTCTGTCTCTTCTCCCCACTGATGAAGGGGTCAGCTCCTTTGCAATGGGTGCAGGCCAGCCGTTCCCCGCTTTTCTGTGTCAGCAGCCTTAATACTTCGCCACATTTGCACTTGACCATAGTTCATCCGGTACAGGACGGAGGGCGGAGCCTGTGGAATGGGCTGCACGTGGTTTCTTTGGCAGAGACACGATTTGGAACGAGGAGCTGGCACGCTCCGGCTGCGACGCGCGTGCCACTCCCCGGGGGTGTCAGAGTGAACTGGGAAAGGCCCGCAGAGAGCCACTGGGGCCTTGCTGCGCCCCATGACTGCTCTGAAGAGGCGTCTGCCTCTCCGCTGCGGCAGCCAGGGCTAACAATCCCCCGAGGAAACCTCAGACCCACTCGCAGGATGGAAAAACCAAAGCAGCACTTGAGCTCATCTCGGTCGTCTTTTAATCATCTGCCAGATCAATAAACTGCTCCCTGGGCCTGGATTCTTCAAGGCAGCGTCTGGTAGAAATTCTCCGCGTGGTAGAAAGCACGTGGGTGGAGGCAGGCGCTGGCTTGCAGCAGGCTTTCCAGTGGGAGAGCTCAGCCCTGGGCCAGGCTTCTGATGTGATGGATGGGTCAGCGCAGCCTCAGGTGAACACTGAGACATCTTGCCCAGGGCAGTTGCCTGTGATCCTAGCAACTCAGGAGGCAGACACAGGAGGGTGGAGAGTTCTAGGCTAAAGGCAGCCTGTGCAATTTAGCAATTTAGTGAGACCCTGACTCAAAGTAAAACTAAAAAATGGTCTCGGGGTGCAGCCTTGTGGTAGAGCACTTGCAAAGTATGCACAAGGCCTTGGATTCAAACCCGGTACTGCATTAAACAAACAAACAAATACATAAGTATTGAGGCATCAGAGAAGCTGTTCTCATGGATGAAGGACATGGCAGTCCACTCGTGAAACAACCCCCCCCCCAAAAAAAAAGAATCACTCATTGAAAGCCCTATGAACAGCGGAGAAGCACTGACATAGTGCTGGGCATGTCGGGGAGTGATTTGTTCTGTTATACATAGGGTGGCTATGAGTCACACCCTACTTGATGGCACCTAACAACAACAGAGACTCAACTGGCCACAGCCTCAATGTTCTAACCCACTAAATGGGTCTATTAATACCTATCTGGCAGGACAATTTGGTGAAATGAGTGAGATCATGACCAGCGCTGGAAAAGACTGAGCCTTACCATCCTTTCTGAAATTTACTTGAAGTGTGGGTGGTTAGCCAGTTTGTGCACAGGGTAAACTTATTCTACTCATTCAAACCAGCTTCTCCCAATTTTTAAATACCTAAGTTCTTTCCTTTCACCTGACTGCACTGCTGAAATTCTATTTGCTTAACCAGCAACTTAATTCATTCCCAGTTCTTCATATCAATGGGAGCCAGGATGGCCTCTTAGGAATTCTAAATACTGAAGAAGTTATAGCACTCTCCAAAATTCAAAATAAAAACATTACTAAGACCATACCGTTGCCTGCACCTGCAGCCCTGTGGCATCCGATCCCATCAGATCTCGGAAGCTAAGCAGTGTCGGGCCTGGTTAGTATCTGGATGGGAGACCACCTGGGAACACCAGAAGCTGTAGGCTTGGGAGAAGGACCTGGCAACCCCCTCCCAAAAATCAATCTGCCATTGAAAACCCTATGAACAGCAGAGAAGCACTGACAATAGTGTTTCCCCTGTTGTACAGAGGGTCGCTATGAGTTGGATACCGACTCGACGGCACCTAACAACAACAACAACAAC
>VMDO01028447.1:0-15990 GCA_007922755.1 Pedetes capensis
CATACATGGCCCCTTTTGGGCAGAGGATTACAGGGCCCACTCCTTCAGGGTATGGTGGTACCAAAATCCTTGGTGGCAACTAATGATATCAAAGATCCAAGGGAGAAAGAGGATCCCACACATGTTTTTCAAAAATACTTTTCAGAGGGACACAGGTGCAGAGCCCCAGGGAAAGACACTCTCCAGAGCTCCTGGTGGTGCTGAAGTGAAGCAGTGAAAAGACAGGGAAGCCAGAGAGGCTCTGTTGACACAGAGACTAAGAGTGATGTCTCAGCACCCCAGCCCCTTTTTGAACACATCCCTCTGCTTCTGTGTCTTTGTCTCTCTAGCCAGACTGGCACACATTTCCCCCATGTTGAGGGCATTTGTGGACACTATGAATCATGCCTTCCCACACAGTTTGATTCTCTAGGCAGAGGGATGAGTGTACAGACATGATCCATCCCCACCATGTCCTCAGCTCAGCCTAAGAACAGGACTTGGTCTCAATGTTAACAGATGCTGACATGTCATTCACTGTGATGTTATTCTTTCTCCTTCTGCAGCCTTTACACACATCCTGTGCAGATAGTTTCTGGTGTTACAAACCCTTGATGCAAAATGTTTACAGAGATGGTGACATAATGATCAGTGGGTTTTTCCCACTTTACTACAAGGGCTATGATCCAGATGTCACTCGGATATCATTTGTACTCAGACCAGGAATAGAAGTGAAAGTTAGTAGGTAAGTTCAAGTTTGTGTGTTGAGTTTGGTTACAACTTTTGGTGTGACTATGTTCGCACATGTATCTGGGTGTATGTGCCATTAATATACTTGAGAAAATGAAAAAACTGCACAATTGTAAAAATGCAGAATAATGAATTCTTGTTGTTGTTGTTGTTGTGTGCCGTCGAGTCAGTATCCGGCTCATAGCGACCCTCATAGGGTTTTCAATGGCTGAGTGATTCGGGATTGCCTTGGGAGTGGATTGCCAGGCCCTTCTCCCGTTTTTGCGGTCCTGGGAATTGAACTCTGGGCCTCAGAGACTGCAGCGCAGCGCTCTACCTACTGAGCTAAATCCCAGCCCAGTGAATTCCTGGGATCTCTCTATTCCTTTTCCATCATCAAGCTTGCATTTCCCTTTTGCTTTTCTCTCCTTAATGATAGAGGACTATTTTCTACTTTATCAGTCTGATCCACACGAGGAGGCTCTAGGGATATGGAATGAAAGAGAATGAAGAATCTCAGTCCCTCTTTTTCCAGAACCCATGGGTGGGGTATAGGAGCATTGTTAGACATAGAGCCATAGCCTGAGGTCAGCGTTAGGAGAAAGGGACTCCCTCTGGCTGTCCACTGCTGACAAAGACATTGTTGAAATTCTCCTCATACAGAAGTCAGTGGGGGTTGGGGATGGGTGGGTGGGTGTTTGAGAGCTTCCCCCAAGGCAGCCCTTGTCCCACAGCTGATCACTCACTGAATCCTATCAGATCTGAGTCATTCAGACTCTGGTAATGACAAAGGAAGAAAACAAAAACGTTTCTGAGATAGTGTGGATGGCCTTCTCTTAAATCATAATTATTCACTTACCCAGAAAAATAACAGAAACCATATTAATTCTGAGCCTGATTGGCATGGCATGGCATATGTGTCTGATAACTGAGTTGCCTTATTCATACTTCATGAGGGTTTCCAATAATACAGCCTATGCTCTGTGATTGCTTTGATGGTTGAAAAATCAGGTATGCTTCTAAAATTTCAATATATCATTGTGCCTGAGACCTCAGAGAAGGCTTGGCCAATGTGCATTTTTCAATGGGGTCACTCTCCCCTTTACAGTTCCTTTTGGTGCTTGCTATTTCAGGGCATGATTGTTGCACTGGAGGGTGGTGATATTGGGGCTGCTGATCTTTTGGGTAGAAGGTCAGCTGTATAATCTCTCATCTCTGTGAAGACATCTGCCTACCAAATGCCTGTGCCTTCAAACTGTTTCATTTAAAAATTCCTTCCCACTTTGTCTCTTTCTCTATCATTTGCCAAAATTTGAAAGGAAACATTTATGGCCATTATTTAAGTTATAGAAATTGCTGTCTAGGAGACAGCTCCTAGTGCATTCATTGTCCAAGAGTCTTTGAGGCAGCAAGAGATGATTAGAGGCAGTGAGTCTAGGTAACATAAGGTGCTCTGTGAGTGTCTGCCCTCTCCATGAGGCCAGTGTAGAGAGAATGGGCCTTCTGCCCATGTCACAAATCAAGTCCACACTTTGCACTTGACCTTCTGTGGTCTAGCCTGACTCCTCACAGAAAATATCTAGGCATCTTGTATCTGAAAAATCATTGGATTTTCTAGTTTTAGACTTTTGTAAAATCCAGTGATAGAACACATGGTCAACTTTATTCTGTAAATATTCTACTCATGCCTAACAACATATGAACATAATTTCCTGTGACCAATAGATTTTTGGGGCTATTATTTCCATGCCTACCAAGTGCCAATTTACATGCAGGTGTCAGTATTTCTTTCATCAATATTGGATACTGGAGATGGTACTAATTTCTGTCCCTATATAGGAACAGGATGATCGATATTTTAATAAACTTTGCAAATTTTCTCCAAGAAGAAAATTGAGATAAAATTATAGGATCAAAAACTAAACTCCCTTACAAAGATTTTGTTATTTCTTGCTGAGTATTTTCTTGGAATCCAACTTACTGTCATCATTCCATACCCATTTCCACTTTATCCCCATTGCTCTGTCCCTTCTCACAATCCTGGCTGACCTAATATACTCTGAGTCTCTTGATTTCCCTTTCTTATAAAAATTATTGAAATGTTTTCACGTCATTTGTGACCCTTTGTGACTGGATTATTTCATTTTCTTGCCAAGGTTTCAAACTTAACCCTTCCGTAGCTTGTATCAATCCATAGAGCACTGAGGTTTTAAACTAGGGGCTTCTGCATGTTAGGACAGGGCTATACCACTGAACTGTACCCCTCTGCCCTATTTTATTTTTTATTTTATGACAGGAATTGGTAAGTTGTGTAGGCTTCCTTTGAAGTCATACCTGCAATAATCCTGCCATAGCCTCCTGAGTGGCTGGGATTAGAGGGATGTGCCATCATCCCAGGCTGTTATACACTTTTAATATCTTAATATCTTGGGAAACTTAAATATCAGGTTCTGGTTGCACAAAATACCCTGGAAAATATTCTAAGTTCTTCAAATTTCTGGATATAACTTATAGGAATATATTGTTTCTCAGTTAACTTTTTGGAAAATTTAGTGGTAAAATAATCAGATTTTCTTCTTTTGAACCAGGCTGTGTATTCTGGAAAAAATCTGAATTTAATAGGAAATGTTTTTCTTTCTCGGCACAATGTTAAATAGCATTAGCTAATAATTTATACAGAATGATTGCTTTGATATTTATATGACATGAGAAAAGATTGTCCCTTACAACTTTTTAGTTTAAATTTAACTTTTTTATATGAAAGATTATTTGCATTCATATTGATGAGTTAAGATGGTGTTTATATATATATGTAGATTATATACTATATATACATATATACATTGCATAGAGTTTTAATCTGGTTAAATATACATGGCTCCTCAAGTATTTACCATGCCTTGTGGTTAAAACGTTCAAAATCCTTTCTCTTAGGTTAGTAAAATGTGTGTTACTGTGTAATAGCCCATCAGAACATGTTATTCCTATCTTACTGTAACCTGATGGATATTTCTTGATTCCTCCCTGCCCCATTTTGTCCCCATTGCCGTGGTCTCAACATTCTACACTAACCTATGAGATTTGTTTTTGGACTCCATATATGCATGTGGTCATGTGATACTTATTTTTCTCTGTCTGGATTATTTCAGTTTACATAATATCCTGTAGTTTGACACTTGTTATCAATGATAGACTTTCATTTTGGTGTCTTAATAATATCCCATTGAATGTTAGTGCCACATTTCTTTAGTCTGTTCATCAGTTTATGCATAGTTAGATTGTCTCCCTTTGGGGTTATTGAAATAGTGCTACAAGAAACTTGGGAGTTTTTCAGGCAGGATGGTGCAAATGTGTCATCCCAGTGACTCAGGAGGCAGAGGCAGGAGGATCATGAGTTTGAGGATAGAGGGATCCTGGGTAACTTAGCAAGACCCTGTAGCAAGATAAAGAATAAAAAAGGGGCCTGAGTAAATCTCAGTGGTAGAGCACTTGGAAAGTATGTGCATGCCCTGGGTTCAGCCCATGAGACACACCAGAAAAAAGCAAAATGCAACATGGAAGTGCAGATGTCTTTTCCATATATCATTCATGTTTCTGTTGGATATATAATCTGCAGTGGTTTGCTGGGTCACATGTCAGTTCTATTTTAAATTTATTGAGGAATCTTCTTACAGTTTTCCATAATATCTCTACTGAGTTACAATCCCATCAAGACTGGACAAGGGTTTCCTTTTCTCCACATCCTTGCCAACACTTGTTATCTTTAACCTTTTTGATCAGAGCTTTGTGCTGTTGTGCGGTGATATGTCATCATGGTTTTGATTTGCATTTCCCTGATGACTAGTGATGTGAAGAATTTTTCATATTCTTGTTGGCTCTATGTACATCTTCCTTTGAGAAATGTCTACTTGGATCTATTGCCATTTTCAAAAATCAGGTGTTTTACTATTGAGGTTTTTGTGTTCCTGAAATGTTCTGTATGTTTACAACCCTTTTTAAGGTGTATTGTTGGAAAATATTTCTACAATCGTGTGGGCTGTCTCTTCACTCAGAATTGCTCATATGTTTAGTGTAATATCCCACTGCTTTGGTCCTTGTTTGTTTTCTTTTGTTACAGTGTTGGGGATTGAACCCCAGTATCCTGTCCAAGCTAGGAAAGTGCTCTCGTTGAGCTACCTTCCCTCCTCCTGACGCTGGTTTGATGACTCCAACTTTGTAACATATTCTGATATCACATAATTTAATGTTTCATGCTTTTTTATTCTTTATTCATAACTTATTTGAAAATTTGATGATTTCTGTGCTCCCACCCACAAATTTGGGCTTTCAATTAAATAAAGAATATCATTTCCATTTTGATAGGGATTTGGTTCAAGCTGAAAATAGGGTGGTAGGGCCAGTTTAACAATATGAATAACTAGGAGAGGGTTTGAAGTTGTGCAAGGTCAGGTTTTATTAAACTATTCCAAAATATAGAGAAAGCATCAAGCACATGAACATTGGCTTCTGCTTTAAGTAGAGAGAAAATATCAGCTTGGGATACACCAAGACCTCGAAAAAGAGTTTATGAAGACAGGTTGATATACACTTTATCCTCATCCCTAAAAGAAAACATCTTGCTAGCTTGTCCATACTTTGATGAACTTCCTATTTATAGGATTTTGGAAAAAATCTGTCATGTGTGATAGTAATTTCACCCAGCTGCAATTTCATCCACAGCCACTCACAATGTGACTCAAATCTCCCTCAGTGAGGAGGATAATGTTTTCTTCATGAGAGTCATAAAGACATTCTAGTATTTAACAGATCCCTGGGGATAAGGAGTGGACTAAACAATCCATGAGTAGGAAGCCAGAGTCAAACACAAATAATCTCTACCCTTCCCGATTATCCCCCCACCACCAATGACATGATTTCACCATTTTCCTCAATTATTTCCCCCACATTTAGGTGGCTTTGGAAGAACTACCAGTTTGTCCTAGCTTTGTACTTTAGCATTCAGGAGATAAACAGGGACACCAATCTGCTCCCCAACGTGTCCGTAGGTTTCAATGTCTACAATGGCATTGCCAGTGACCACATCACCTTGTGGAGTCCTGTGTATTGGCTGACAGGGAGAATGAGAACTCTCCCTAATTACAGCTGTCAGTCCTATAACAAATACCTTTCCATCATCACTGGGACTGCAGCCACATTTTCAGCAGAGATTGGAACCCTTTTGGAACTCTACAAAATCCCACAGGTAAGTGGATTTGAATTCTGAAGGGAAGTGTTGGGATCTCCCTAACACCATTGTCTCATATCCAATGGAAAGAAATGTGGAAACTGAGGGTGCATGGCCCACAAGCATCTAAAAATAGCCCAGGATTTCCAAGGGTTATGAGACTATTAACAGTAGAAGGAAAAGAGAGGAGGACAAAGAAGAGTGGATGCTGGAAATCTAAATCCAGAATGGTGTCTTTGGTACAATAGATCCATCCACTAGCTCCTGAGGACACTGCCTGATGAATATTCAGAGCAGTGTGCCTCATGGCAAGTGTCCACAGCATAGAAACGTGGCCTTTCCTAGGTCATGATGGGCTTTGGGACACCCAGAGGCAGTCAGATGTGGCAATAGTAACACCTGAGCATCTGCTTTCCATTTCAGCCAACACTGAGGAGCTTCAGTATTTCAGAGATTCTAAATGAAGAGCTCAGGCTCAAGTACACCAGACTTGTGCTGTACCCACTCCCTCTGTCTATCCTGCCTGTTCACATCCTCCGAAGCATTTGAGTTAAGAGCACCCTCAGAAAATATTCAGCTTCCAATGTTGGACATTGATTATTCTTCCCTGAGGCCTAATTTAACACAAGTAGCTATCAGGAGGCACTACTCCCAAACAGAGGCATTAAATTAGGAGAGATACATTATTGAAGAATTTTTCTTTATAAAACTCACACAGGATGAGTGTATTCTTCAAGACAACCTAGATTGTGCTACATCAGTCAATTAAGTGGAAAGGGCTGATATATCAAAAGAGTAAAGATTTATTTTGGAATCATAGTTTTGGTGCAACACTGGTTGCTCGGGAATGCTTAGTAGTACTGTGCAAGTCAACCCAGGGTAGGGATGAGGCTGAAGCCACTAACTTGATGATGCTCCATTTGAAGTTCTTCCCTATTTTTGTTCTCAGTCCTGAAAATGAAAAGCACATGCTGGTCGTACACATTTTCATTCACAGACAGGAAAGGAAATGTGCCCAGAATGAGAAAACATTATAACTACGATTCATGTTCAATACACAGTAGAATTCCATCCATTCTCACTCCCCTGGAAGGGATACTCTCATGCTTTCCCCAGGACAGTTGCTGTTAGGTGACATCGATTAGGTTCTGACTTATAGTGACTCTCATAGGGTTTTCAATGGCTCACTTCTTTGGGGATTGCATTGGGAATGGACTGCCACATCTCTCTCTCATTTTTGTTGGGCTGGGAATCAAACCCAAGTACTCAGAGAGTGCAGAACAGCACTCTCCCAGCTGAGGTGAACACCAGCCCATTCCCCAAGATAGGCACTGTCCAATCCCACTGAACTGAGAAGTCATGTTCATTTTCTTTGCTTATTCAGATAACATTTGGAACTTTTGACCCCATGCTAAGTAGCAGAGACCGCTTCCCATCCCTCTACCAGATGGCCCCTAAGGACAGCTTTCTTGCCAGTGCGATGATCTCCTTATTGCTGCATTTTGGCTGGACTTGGGTGGCAATTTTCACATCTGATGACATGAAAGGGGAAAATTTCCTTCAGGATCTGGAAGCAGAGATGGTAAAGAAAAGTATCTGTGTGGCCCTTATACAAAAACTCCCTGCCACTAAGGATATATATGGACCCAGCAATATGAGTTTCATGACTAGGATTAGAGTTTCATCTGCAAACGTGCATATAATCTATGGTGAGGCAATGAGCCTCATCATTCTGGACATTGCGGCAGAATTCTTCTTAACTACGGGGAAAGTGTGGATCATGACAGGGAAGTGGGATATTGTTGTGTATGAAATCAACCACATACTGCACACTTTCCATGGAGGCTTCTCATTTTCCCCTCAGAAGGGGGAGATTCCTGGCTTCAAACACTTTCTCAAGACAGTCAACCCTTCCCACTACCCAGAAGACTTTTACTTCACCACTTTGTGGTCCATCAACTTTCAGTGCTCACCTGCTGGGTTTCCTTGTGGATCAAATAGAGTCTGCCCTCCAAATACTTCCTTAGAGTTTCTGCCAGGAAATATCGACCTGATGACCATATCAGACTCCAGCTATTTTATCTATAATGCGGTGTACATGCTGGCCCATGCCCTCCATCAAAAGATTCTGGAAAACATTGAAATGGGATACGTGAGAGACACTGACTCATCAAGGATTCTTCCCTGGCAGGTAAACCTTCTTCAAGCAGGAGAGGCACTGTGCCCCTAAGGGCATCATGGATTTCACTGAAGTTCATCATCATGACCACGTTTTCTTCTCAAGATCAGTCATAAAGAAACGTGTGTCTGTTTTAGAATTTTCATATTTGAGGATAGGATTCCAAACAATTTAATTAGATATCCTATCAAAGTATTTCCAAATGTAGGATGAAATACTGTAAGCCCAAATGAAGACAGTACGTAGTGAGATAAATAGAAAATAATCTGAGCTCTCATTTTCCTTGGAATATATGCAGTGCTCTTCTCGTGACACTTTTGCTTAAAATAGAAATAAGTTCTACATAATATCCTAAAAGAACTCTACTATGTGAATAGTTGCCTGCAGCTGTAGCCCTGTGGCATCGGATTCTATCAGATCTTGGAAGCTAAGCAGGGTAGGGCCTGGTTAGTACCTAGATGGGAGACCGCCTGGGAACACCAGAAGCTGTAGGGTTAGGAGAAGGACCTGGCAACCCCCTCCCAAAAATCGATATGCCATTGAAAACCCTATGAACAGCAGAGAAGGACTGACAGTAGTGTTTCCCCTGTTGTACAGAGGGTCGCTATGAGTCAGATACCGACTCCATGGCACCTAACAACAACAACAGTGTGAATAGTTTTTGGACATATCTCCTTTTCTAACACCAGGGATAATCATGGAAGCTGCTCCTGTGCTCCCATTTAAAAATATTAGACCATTGATAGTATGGATATACTCAGAATACTATGACTCATATAAAGTTTATTTCAATTTTAACCCCAGATTGTCTGAATCCAAGGTCCATGCATGGCACACATTTATGAGTACCTGTTAAAACGCACAAGTTAGAAATAAATTTATAAAATTCATTCATTGGATAAATCAAATGAATTTAATAAGTAACATTGATGCTTTAATGTTTAATTTACTGTCAGGTACCAATATGCATACCTGGAACCCCATGAACTTGGGACACTGAGACTAGAGAATCATGAAATTGAGGTAGAGGCAGCCTGTGCAACTTAGCGAGACCCTAGGCTGAGTGTATGGCAAAAGGGGGGAGCATATGACTAGCATGCATGCAGTGAAGATTTGTGTTCAATCCCCTGTAGTGTAATAAAAAAAAAAGGAAAGTAAGAGGAAGTTTTAATTCACCATCTAATTTCTATGTCTATTATAGGTAATATTTAATATCTCATGTTGAGGCTATTTAGAGTGGAATCTAAATATAGTAGGTCACTTTGCCAAGATGTATTCCAGTGATATTAATTGGGATTATTTAGAATACATGCATTGTGCATGTTGTTGTTGTTGTTAGGTGCCGTCGAGTCGGTATCCAACTCATAGCGACCCTCATAGGGTTTTCAATGGCTGACTGTTTCAGGATTGCCTTGGGAGTGGATTGCCAGGTCCTTCTCCCATTTTTTGGGGTGCTGGGAATTGAACTCGGGACCTCAGAGACTGCAGCGCAGCGCTCTACCCACTGAGCTAAATCGCAGCCCTGCATTGTGCATAGCTAAAGGTAAAACAAGTTGTTTACAGCAGAGAGGCTCTTTATATTCTAAAACACAATGTCATGGGACCCAGAGGCAGAGGTTAGCACACTCTATTAAAAGGCCCATGACAATAGGAAGATTTTACTTTTTAATTTTTGATCAATGATTCTTCCCTACCATGTTAACAGAGGATTAATTTTTTCCTTTATAAAAGTGTTCTATAGGCTTAAGGACAGAATCATCCATATTGTGCCACATTTATGCTGTGTTGTTATTGTTAGGTGCTCTAACACTGGTGTTGGACCCATAGTGACACTACATACAACATGAAGAACACTATTATCTGTGTTTCTCTGCTACTCATAGGGTTTTCTATAGCTGATCACTTTTGGGAGTGGGTTGCTGGGTCCTTTCCCAAGCTTACAGCACCCAGTGTTCCCAGGCAGTCTCCCATCCAAGTACTAACCAGGACTGACTCTGCTTAATTTCCAAAATCTGATGGGAAGAGATGCCACAGTGTTATGGCTGCAGGATTTTATGCTTTATTGAGATAGAAGTAGTATTGGAACAGTGCACATACATGCCTATACATTTTCAGAAGCCTAGACATATGTGTGCAATCATCGTATCATACACAAAGTCCTAAATCTCTAGCCAAGTGATTACTAGTGTTAACGCCCAAGGTTTAGCATCTCAAAAGTCAATTACATTTTATTGCTCAGAACAGCACAAGAGCCGAAGCCTTTGCAAACATCCAGGTGATACCTTAGACTTTCTTTTTTTTTTTTTTTCTTTTTTTTTCTTTTTTTTTTTACTGGGGTTGAACCCAGGGCCTCGCGCCTGCATGCTCTGCAAGTGCTGGACCACTGAGCTGCACCTCAGTCCATTTTTTTTACTTTTTGAGACAGGGTCTCACTAAGTTATGCAGGCTGCCTCTGGTCTCGAACTTGTGATCCTCCCGCCTCCGCCTCCCGAGCCGCTGGGATTACAGGCGTGCGCCACCACGCCCGGCCCCCTTAGTCTTTCTTGACCTGGATTCAATTGTTCCTTGCTCTTTTTCATTGGAGGAAGACTGGCTCTTCTCACTTAATCCTTTGGGACAGTGACCATCCAAACAGAACTGAGCCTTTACCACCAAGTCAACCCGAGAATATGGAGGTAGAGAAAGAATTGCTCTGTCATCATTTGCTAGTATGCAGTCCTCATGCCCAAATTCATGCATCTCTTCCAGCTTCATCCATTCCTGAGGAAAATCCAATTCACAAACACTGCTGGGGACCATGTATCTTTAGATGAAAAAAGAAACTCTGTGAGACAGTACAATATCCAGAATACTGTGAATTTCCCTGCTGGCCTTGGGCTGCTGGTTAAAGTAGGAGAGTATCTCACAAAGGGACCCCATAAGCAAAGCTTGTTCATCCAGGATGAGATGATAGAATGGCCTGTTGGATTTTCAGAGGTATGACTCCATTTCAAAACTGGGTAATTACAGAAGGATCTGTAGAGTTTCCTGGAAGGATTCTAAGCATGGCCACTTTATTTGAACAATATATTCACCTTTCCCATCTTGATTTTGTACTCTATCATCCTGATTTTACATATTATGTGTCAGTGCCTGCCAAAAGAGCAAGATGCTAGAATAGGTAATTTTTCAGTTTGAGCACATTTATTCATGCAGTGGTTAAGTGAGTAAAGGAAACACAATTAAAAGATAATGACAGAGATAAAAATATAGATATGTGAAGAGAGACTATATCTCTCTATATATCCTGACACCTTTAATCTCATACACTCAGAGTCCCTAATATTCATTGATGCATAACAACATTAAATTATAGATGAACTATAATTTACATTTTTAAATTTATTTATACTTATTGGGATCACAGTAATTAGTCCTTTGAGACATTCCTTATGTAACTATTAAATCCTTTTCCTTATGCATCAGTCACCACACATATTTCACAGAACAGGATGGATTAAATAGTAAGGAAAAATGTAGGAATTTTAATTAACATACAGTGACCATCATAGAGAAACATGTGTTGTACCTCACTGCTTTTTCTTCCCTTTAATTTTCATTTTTTCCATGTATTTGTATACCTCTGCTTTCTGTATTTCTTCTTCCTCTTTATCACTCTATATTGACACTGCTCACATATCTCCTTTGCCTAACCTGCACTCCCATATGCTGATCCCACATACCACTCCTAGCAAGTCCACTGGATTTTCCATTCTTATATAACTATGATTATTTATATTTGTATGTATGTGAATTATTTTCCTGATATGTAGATTTAGAACCCACACATATGTGAGACTATATGATGTTTCTGATTTTGGATGTTCTACAGGTAGATCCATTTTGATGCTGAGTGGTATTTTAGTCTCCCAATTTCCTCTGATGAGTGGCATACGCCACTGCACCCAGCCATGTATCATTTCCACTTTAACCATTCTTCTACTTAGCTCCTGGAAGCACTGACATGATTTTGAGTCATCTTTTCACAGGTGAAAAATCCCACACAATTCTCCCATAGATTTATCTAACAGGCATGCTTTGTTCCCCTGATGTTTTATTAATTTCCATAAAGTCATACTCACCTGGGTTATGAATTTGAGAAATGGAAAAAAACAAATCATGGTTCATCATGCATGTTCATCCTTACTCTATTGGCCTTGGATTTGGTTTTGGATAGTTTTATTTTCAGTAGTTATTTTTGATACTGTACCTACTTGTGATGTCATCATAATATTTTACCCGGAACATGGCAATCTCTATCTAGGCAAGTATTAAGCCATATAAAATCATTATCAGGGATGCAAGTTTTAAGAATTAGTAGGCCATAGAAACTTGCACCAAAAATGTTTTGAAGGAAGTGATTAAACCAGAATAAACATATTGTAGTAGATAAATGGAATGCATGTGATCAAAAACATTTGGTGATTTTTGACAAATGCATGAGAAATCAAAGGAAAGCTAAGCATGGTAATGGAGAATTAGATGTTTCCAAGTGGAGAACATATTAAGGCTGTCCAAGATTTTGCTTTACTTGATTCTCCAATCAAAATGCATGGAAATACCAGTGAAGAGATCCAAAGATGCATGGCATTGGGAAAAGCTGTTGCAAAAGACCTCTGTAAACTGTGGAAAAGTAAAGACATCACATTGAAGAATAAGGTGTGTCTGACCAATGTCATGGTATTTTCAGTCACATCATATACTTGTGAAAGCTAGAGGAGGGAGACAGGAAAAGAATTGATGCTTTTGAATGATGCTGCTGGTGATGAATATTGGATATACCATGGACTGCCAGAAGAACCAAGAGTTGTGTCTTAGTGGAAGTGCAACCAAAGTGATCCTTAGAAGCAAGGATGGTTAGATTGTGCCCAGTGCATTTTGGACAAGTGTTGGGGGGGCCAATCCCTAGAGAAGGACATCATATTTGAGCATGACAAGAAACAACAACAACAAAAAAAGGAAGACCCTCAAGGAGATGGATTGATACAGTGTCTACAATAATGGACTTAAAGATAAGTAAGATCATGTGCCTCTCACAGAATTGGGGAGTGTTTCATTCTGTTTCATTATATATAAGGTTGCTATGATTTGCACCCAACTCGACAGCATATAACATCAACAAAAACAACATAGTATCAATATACCTACACCAAGGATCAGGGAGATGATAGTGAATACTCTATTGAAAATTTCCTTTACCTTTAATGAGAAGAGAAATATTGACATCTGCTCAATTCTGCTCCTAATGCACAAAAATGTGACTGATGTTTCTCTTTTCCCCTCAGACCCCCCAGTCAGTGTGTAGCCAAAGCTGTGGCCCAGGATTCATAAAAATTGCACTGGAAGGAAGACCTCTCTGCTGCTTCACTTGTGCCTTTTGCCCAGAGAGACACATTTCCAATCAGACAGGTAGAAATTATATAAGCACTTTGTGATAATGCCTTCCCTCAAAGGACTTCTCAACAGAAAATTATGTCAGCCTTGGCATCATAGGGTAATGCTGTGCTCCATTTACGTCCTCACTGGTTCTGCATCTGTTTTATAATCACCATCTTCCTTTCATTATGCACAGGCTCTGGTGTGTCAGTCCTCATCCTCTTAAGCTCAAATTTGACACTGATTTCAGTGGTCACCTTTCTTTCGCACCTAGTGCTGAGTGAGACAAACTCAATCTCAGATCTCCTACTGAGCCAAAGCAAAATCTTCCCACAAAGTATAAGATGTGATATACTCCAAGCAAAGGATGGATGCTTTAAAATCTTGAAGCCAATATTTTGTCACAACTAAATGATAATAGGAGAAGCCACCTCCTAAAACAATCTGTCATCGAAAACCCAATGCAAAGCAGAAAATCACTGACATTAGCAGCAGGCATAGTGCAGTGTTGGAGAGTGTTTTACTCTTCTATACTTTCTGCAGCTATGAGTCAGAAATGACTTGATGGCTCCTAACATCAAGAAAAGTATAACTTGAGAGCAATATTACATACATGACTCTCTAATTATTTTATTTCTTTTTGCACTTTGTATTGGATACTCAGCCAAGTCTCAAGTACTCATGACTAATTTCAGGATGCTGGGCTTTGGATTACATAATCAGTTAATGGAACAGTTTTAAAGACAAAGCCATAACTTTTTAAGGAGGGACAGTCTTACATTCCTCTGCATAGCTCTTATACCAGAAATGTGCTTTATGGTAAAAAAAGTAGAAATAATAATTTAGAAATACTTCCATTTGTAAACATAGATTAGAAATATTATAATGATTGAGATTTCTCCTTAAGTACTAAGCAATCTCCAATATCTCAGCAGTAGAAATCATTTGATTTCAGTCACTCAAAAGCATGTAAATATATACAGGTAAAAATGAGCCAATGAAAATATTTTCCTTTCTTATGAATGATTTGAAACACCCAAATAGAGTGTGGAACTAGAAAGAGACCTAAAAGCATACAGGATTTTGGACCAATAGCTCAAAATAAACATAATAGTTGATGCCAAGCAAATTTCTAACATAAGAGTCAGAAGGGCATTTTGAGTATATAAACAGTAACGGCATCTCAAGAAAAGAAATGTTCAAGGCAATCACTCTACATTATTTCAGAGTCTTGTAGTATTACATATCTATTGTTGTTGTTAGATGCCTCTATTATCTCAAATTCTAATAATGACCTTTAAGGTAGGAGGAAGCAAAATCTCCCTATTTCTAGGAATAAAGGTTCATTTAAACACAGACATGCCTATTAATATACCTACAATCCATGACTGCTTTCATGCTATGAGAGTTGATATGAACAGTTACATCTGAGTCCATAAACTCTGAAAAGCATGTCATAAAAATGGCCTATGGTCCATAAATTAGCATTGGTAAAGAATGTTTTCAAGTGCATACAAATGCAAAATCTTAAAAATATTTCCTATCATTCATAATACAATGAGAAAATCCATTCCTACAAAATATTGTGCAATGGCAGTACAATGCTTTACAAAATTGAAATGTCTCCTTTCACTTTTTTCACCATTTGTTTTGAAAAACTGGTTTGAACACTCATGGAAAATAGAAACATCCTACAAGGAAACTCTTATTCTACTCCATCTGAAGTTTACTCCTAAAGAGAAACAAGCAGATGTAGTTGTTTTGGGTGTTACATGCCATGGTGTCAGTGTAATACTCATAGCGACCCTACGTACAATAGGTTAAACAGTATTGCTACTGCTTCTGTGATATGCTTAGGGTTTTCAATAACTGATTGCTTTTGAGGAGTGAGTTGCCAGGTCCTTTCCCCAAGCCTACAACACCTGGTGTTCCTAGACAGCTTCCCATCCAAGTACTAACCAGGCCTGACCTTGCTTAACTTCCAAGATCAGATGGGATCAGATGTCAAAGTGGTACAGCTGAAGGCTCAAGATATTAGGGTGAAAAAAAAAGCATGGATGGCCCAGCCTAGGATTTCAAGGTGTGTTCTTTATCCATCTGAGTATGAACAAATGAAGCTTGAAATTTATTTGTGTTAGGCAAACATTACCAGTAACAACAATACAACACTTCAAATGCACACAAAGAGGATAACAAAGAAAGTATTAGGAAGAGCCAACACCCTTGGTGACATCCCTGAACTACAAAACTGGCAGAGTACAAATACAGATCCATGTTCTGCAAATGCTATTTGAAGGGATGTGGTATTATCAGACATTAGTTTAAAGTATTCTAGTAGGCCAACAGTGCCTAATCTTCCTGTGGTGTCTCAGGATCACAATCGAGGCCAACTCTACTGACAGTGATTTTCAAAAGGTGACCGTTTCCCCCAACACGGGAAAGCTAAGGTAATGGTGAAGCAGAA
>VMDO01028448.1:0-24140 GCA_007922755.1 Pedetes capensis
AAAAAAAAAAAAAAAAAAAAAAAAAAAAAAAAGAAGAAGAAGAAGAAAAATTCTTGCTGGAATACAACTCTAGTAATTCTTTCAGAGATGGTCTAAAAAGTTCCTCAGACTTAAGTGACAGTTTAGATAGAAAAGTTTAATTTCAAGATTTTTTTCCTTAGATTTTAAAAGATAATGCTGGGTGTGATGATGCACACCTTTAATCCCAGCGACTCTAGAGGCAGAAGTAGGAGGATTACAGGTTTGAGGCCAGAAGCAGCCTGCATAAGTGAGACCCTGTCTCAATTTAAAAAGTAAAGAAAAGGGGGTTAGGGAGGCAGCTCAGTGGCAGAGTGCTTGCAAAATATGCACAAGGCCCTGGGTTCAGCCCACCAGTACCACAAAAAAAAAAAAAGTAATGCTTCATTGTCTTATACCTAGTGCTGTCCAGCTATGCCTGGTGTAAATTTGATTTCTATTTCTTATAAGCATATTCTCTGAGAGTTTTTAGAGCTTTCTCTTTAACTCTTTGTCTTGAAATTTTATTACCACATAACTAGGCTAGGGTTCTTTGTCAGAGGCACAATGCCCTACAGTTCTTCTCGCAGCAATTAATGAGACCTTGCAGTTTCGGATGCTTGTATGTATATTTAGACCTATGGAACAGTCTCCTTTCATTCCTTTATTTCCTCTTGACTTTGGTTATGCACTACAAAATGATAGGGGCCACCATTGGCAGAGATTGATTTAAATGGTGTTCCCTGAAGTTGTACAGTGCACAATCAGAAAACCTTATTCAGTAGGTCTGAATTCTATTTCTTAAATTTTTCCCAATTCTCTCCTTCTCAAACTTCTCATCCTATTAGATAAATTTTAGTACATCCGGATCTTTCATGTCATTTAGCTTTTTTTCATGTATTTCACCTTTATATCATTTTATGTGGCTTTGAGGAGGAATTTCTGACTTAATCTCACAGCTCATTTATTTTTTTCTCATCTATATTATTATGTTCTGGAGTCACCCTTTGTTGGATTTCTTTTCAATAACCAAATTTTAAATTCCCAAGATATTTAATTAATTTTTCTTATATTATCCTCTCCTAAATCTCTGAAGATATTAAATACACTTACTGTGAGGGCTCTTCCGTTAACTCTATTTCTTTAGGGTCTATTGTTTGCTGAGTTTAGTGTCTTTGATTTAATAACAGAATTCAGTTCCATATTAACTTAGTTTCACTTAGGCCTCACATTGGACACTAGAGGGACATTTTTGTGAAAGTTCTCTACCACTTTATCAGAAACAGATTTGTGATTCGAAAGGAACTCTGCTTTTCTTCAGCTGTGGAGGAGAGGATATTTTTCCTTCTAAAATTACTGATGACTCTTGGTTATGTGCTCATCTTTATATGGGGTAGGGGTCACTTTGCTAAAGTGTACCTGTGAGTGAGGAATGGCATATAATATTGTAAGTTTGTAGTAGTTAGTTGTTTCTTGATGTGAGTTCCCAGTCACCTGGTACATTTTCCTGTCTTTCTGAAACAATTGTGACCACACTCACTGCTGAGGCCAAACACTTTTGTGGCTTGTTATATTCCCCAAGATAGTAGGGATAGACATGAATAACCTTACCTGCTGTTATTCCTGTGGTACCCAAACAGTAATCCTGTCAGTTGTCCCAAGATCAATTCTTGTTCCTGGTATAGATTCCAAAAACTGGGTAATTTTTTGATCCACTCCTATCTTCTGCAAAAGTCATCTATTGTGTTGTTCACTTTTATCAGATCCGCCATCATTTTGTGAATTTTCTATCAATTCTTGGAATTTGGCATGAAAGATGGGAAGAATGCAACATATGGAAAATATACTACCTTGAATAATTGGTTATATTCTCCTGTGTATTAGAGATAAAAAGGTTGCATGACATTCAGTAGAACTTCCCTACTGCCAATATCAACTACATTAATTGAAATGTTTACTGACAAACGCTAGTCTAAGTATTGTTATATGTATTTACTCGTTTATCCTTTACAAAAAATTATACATTAAGTATTACCACTATTCCCAGTTTTAAGATAAGGAAACACAGGTTAAGAAACATGCCCTAGTCGTACCTCTGAGAAAGAGTTACACACAAGGTTACATACTAGCCGGTATGTAGCCTTTATTCACTATAAACTGGCATACCCAGATGACTTTAGGAATTATCCTTCTACACCTACACCATTCTTTCACGTCATAAAATGTCTTAAAATGTAGTTTGAGGGTTTTAAAATGTAGTTTGAGATCTCTGTGCTGAAGGGGCCATATTTCCATCTATGGTCTCAATCTGAATGATTCAGTCAGTCAATGCTTGTAATTCATATATTATTTCTCCATGCCAGGAAGAGTATTCCATTTCTTTGTTCTGCTTTGCTTCTATAATCTCTTTGCAACTCTACTTTTTCCTCACTTCAAAAGATTTACATATACTGATTCAGTATATGTAAATGATTCAGTATTGATTTGTCAACTATGC
The DNA here is from genome assembly GCA_007922755.1 of Pedetes capensis. Lineage (NCBI taxonomy): Eukaryota > Metazoa > Chordata > Mammalia > Rodentia > Pedetidae > Pedetes > Pedetes capensis. The sequence goes on from VMDO01028448.1 coordinate 2,495, forward strand.
CTCTTTCCCTACATCCCACAATCATAAATAATAAGAAATAAACCTCCCTTAGACAAATGAAGGAATTTCTTACCCTTTTTCTCTAAGCTAAGAATTGACATTCAAGTTTTACTTCAGTTAACTTTCCTGTTAATCCTAAAATTATATTCTTCTTTTCATATACTTGCTGTTTGGAGAGGGGCACAGTGTGAAATCATTTTAGAATAATTTCCAGACACGTGTGGTGGCACATGCCTATAATTCCACTGACTCAGGAGGCCAAGGCAGGAGGATCCTGAATTTAAGGCTAGAGGCAGTCTGTGCAACCTTAATGAGACCCTGTCTCAAAATTTAAAAAAGGAGCTTGGTGTACAGCTCAGTGCTACAGCACTGGCCTAGCAGACTCAAGGCCCTGGGTTCAACTCCCTAATATTGGAGAGAGAGAGAGAAAATTTCCATTACCTAATACCTTGAAGGCCTGCAGCCGTAGCCCTGTGGAATCTGATCTCGTCAGATCTCAGAAGCTAAGTAGGGCCGGGCCTAGTTAGTACCTGGATGGGAGACCGCCTGGGAACACCAGGTGCTGCAGGCTTGGGAGAAGGACCTGGCAACCCCCTCCCAAAAATCAATCTGCCATTGAAAACCCTATGAACAGCAGAGAAGCACTGACAGTAGTGTTTCCCCTGTTGTACAGAGGGTCGCTATGAGTCAGATACCGACTCAGCGGCACCTAACAACAATACCTTGAAACTAATATGAAAGAAATTAGATTTCAAATATTTGAAACGACTCAGAAAAAAATGCCCTACAAAGAGGTTTAGATAAGCAAAATCGTTCAAATTTTTATAATGCAGCAAGAAGAGTGAAGAAACCTAAGAAAACAAAGTTTTCTTTTCTTGCTGTACTTAATCCTGTCATTGACATGTATATACATTAATCAGCATAACTTTCTCCTGCACATTATTCTACAAAATTATAACATGGGTCTTGGGCAAGTGGACAAGCCAAACTAGATAAAATATAGTTCCAAAGAGAAATTATTTAAGTGTTCTAGGTAATTTCTGTTCACTTTGCTTGCTTTTGTGTTAAATCCTCAAGATTCAGAGCTCTCAACTAAATTAGAAACAAAGAAGTGTTTAATGAAAGTATTTTTTTCTAAAAGCATTGATATGAACTATTACAAGCATCATCTGATAGGAAAAGAAATCATTTAAGAATATTTGCAAAGAGCTGGATGCATGCCTGTATCCCTAATGGGAGGCTGAGGCAGGAGGTTCATGAGTTTCAGAACAGAGGCAGTCTGTGCACCTCAGCAAGACCCTGTCTCAAAATAAAAAATAAAAAAGGGGTTGGGGGTGCAATTTAGTAGTAGAGCACTTGCCTAGAGTATGCGAGGCCCTGAGTTCAACCTCCCAGTACTGCAAGAAAAAAAAATATTTGCAAAAATTATTTAGGCCTTTATAGAGCACTAGTAACAGACCCAGTAAAGGTTTTAATTTCCCTTTTTTTTTTTTTTTTTTTTCCTATTGGGTCACGAAGCAGATACTTGAAGTTTCTACAGAATCAAAGGCCTGCAAATAAATTGTGGAAATGCCTTATTGGATGATATCATTAGAGTAAAGAAGTTCTTATTGCTCTAACACAAGGTCCTTGGGGAAGTGACTCCCAAATTACTAGAAATCTATGAAAGGACCACTTGGTGGGAAAGGAAATGTGCTCTGGAAGTGTAATGGTGCTTTTGCAATGCCTTCTTAACCATAATCACGGGAACAACACTGATCAAGTATTTGCCATTTTCTAGTCACTGTATTTAGTGCTTTAAATGCATTATCTCACATTTAATACTCACAACAAGCTTGGAAGTTAGGTTCCATTATTTTTCTCATTTTCACAGAAGAAACTGAGGATCAGAGAACAAACTTTTCCTAGGTCATTCAGTGCTCAGACAGGGAAGCTGGAACTTAAAGCTGATGTCCATTACCACATTAGTATACTGCTTTCTCAGCAAGTACTGTTATGGTGCTAAGAAGGAAAATGGGCAAAGTGGAAAGAGCCAGAATTACCATTGTGGATGTTGCAGATACAGCTCTGAGCTTGACCTTAAGAATGATACCCAACCTCAGGTTGCCTCTGAGCTGCCTACAGCAAGATATATGCTCTGTGGGAGTTATGGTTACATGTGCTTCTTCTTTTACTGCCTCTTCTGCATCCAGATAAGGAAATCTTGTCTGAATCAGGGTTTGGTGGCATTACAACCATTATGGTCCACAAAACAGTTTAGAAGCCTCACACTGTAAGTCATTATGTGCTTTAAGGACCTACACTTTAGCTAATTCAGAAATAGTACAAAAGGCAAGACAGATATTAACCATCTGGAATTTCCTAAAAGAGTCAAGAGATATAAATGGGCCAGTATTAGAAAATACATTCACAATCACCCTTCATTTTACAGAAAGGAGACTATGAAACCCAAATAAATTAAGAAGTCCAAGTGGTCAGTGAATTTAGTACTACATCCCTGATAATTAAATTATTTCAGGCTCAATATCACCATTCAGGCTCAACTACCAACATTGTGGAGACTAATACAATCTAATCTTCCTTAGTTCTGACAAGATCTCACTTGAAAGTCATCTTGCAATGGCCTTTTGTCTGGCAATCATAAAAAAAAAAAAAAAAAAGCCAGGGGAAAATTACTCAAATGAGAATCTAAAATTTGTAGTGAAAGAATACTTATGCAGCAAATTCCTCCCCCCACCCCAGGGGAGTAATGTTGACTAATGGGCCATGAGTAATATACTTTCAGGGAGTAAGACCTGAAACCTTGGGAACAAGGTGGATATTAGCTCTGCTGTCGTAACCACCTGGAATCTCCCAAAAGATTCAGCCCTGGGTAAATGACTTTCTACAACAAGGCAGATCTATTTTTAGCCTTTTTTGAGAGGAATCAGGACCCACCCTTCTGCTGCACTAGTGTGGGAAGAGCAGGAACACTCTTCACCCCACCACTGAGGTCGTGAAGTCTTGTGAGGTGGGTCATTCAAAATTCTCAGAAGCTTTTTGTTTATTTTTATGTTATTTTATTAGTAATTTTTAATGTACAACTTAATGGGTCTCATTATGACATTTCAATACATGCATTTAATTATACATTGCTCACATTAACTTCCCCCTTACCCTCTCATGACCCTCCCAGCCCTCCCCCCCCCATTGGTCTCCTTTCTATTTGGATGTCTTTTTTGTGAGTGTATCTGTCCATATAGGTACATCCTGATTTTGCTATAAGGGCAAGATATAGTATATATTTTTTTCTTTTCAAACCCATTACCCTTTCTTCTTGACCCCTCCCCCTTTCCTATAGTCCATTATCTTTCCCTTCCTAAATCCTGTCTGCTTTCATGATCTATATATTTTAATAATTAATATATATTGCAGTCTATCATCTACATGGACTGGGATTTAGCTCAGTTGGTAGAGCGCAGCTCTGTAGTCTCTGAGGTCCTTGGTTCAACTCCCAGCACCACAAAAATGGGAGAAGGACATGACAATCCACTCCTGAGGCAATCCTGAAACAATCAGCCATTGAAAACCCTATGAGGGTCGCTATGAGTCGGACATGACTCAATGGCACCTATCAACAACATCCACATATGACAGAAAACATGGGATGTTTATCTTTCTGGGTCTGGCTTAATATGCTTAAAATGATGATCTCTAGTTCCATCCATTTTCCAGAAAATGCCATGATTTTGTCCTGTAGCAACTTTTAATTGGATATAAATTTGAACTGTGCCATGAAGTTATTAATAAAATTAATTTTAAGCACAAAGTTCTCATGTAAATTCCTCAAGATGAATAGATTAATTTCAAAGCTTATCAAATGGGTTGTAAACTAAGATTTTCCTGTTGCCCCAAGAGTCTACTTGGTAAAAGAAATACCCAGTAGCCTTTTTTAGGATGAGTCTGAGTTATGAAAGTGCTGAACTGAATCTTCATAAATTCTTTCCACATATTAGCTATATCCTTTGGTGTATCATAAATTCCTGTTCCACTCAAATTGTTGCCTTTCTCAGAACATTTGTGACACAAGGTCTCTGACACACCCAAAGGTCCATTAACATTTGAGGACCTAACATGTACCCACCAAACACAGATAACTCCAAAAACCTACTTTAAAATGCACCCACACATCTGAGAACACTAAAAATCGCCTTACCCAGCCCCCACTTCCAACCTGACAGAATGAAGAATCTTCAGAAGTACCTAGAGAAGTGTTTAATAAGCAACAGGTGATTCTTACAATCAGAGAAGTTCATTACAGAAATAAGATAGCCTCTTTGCCCTGGAAGAGAGAGTTTTCCTGTGGAAAACAACCTCTAAACAGTCACAATGAATCTATGGAGTGTTCTGCTCTCACCAAGAGCAGTAACATGTTGGGTAGGGTTGAGGAAGATTTGACTATAATGAGGATGAAATTCTAATAGGAAGGTCTTTGGGCCCCAGTGTCTAACTCTGCATGAAGACAAACATTATGGGCCAGGTAAGTCTTTGTTGTAGGGGACTGTCCTGTGCATTATAGGATGCTTAGCAGCATTCAAGGACCCAGCAACCCACTCTCAAAAAAACCAATCTGCCATTGAAAACCCTATGAATAGCAGAGAAGCACTGACAATAGTGTTTTGCCTGTTGTTGGTAGGGTCGCTATGAGTGGGACACTGACTTCCCGGCACCTAACAAGAAGCAGCATTCTGGCCTGCAGTTGTACCACTGTGGCTTGGACCAGATCTCCAAAGCTAAGCAGGGTTGGATCTGGTTAGTTCTTGAGTGGGAGACCATCTGGGAACACCAGGTGCTGTAGACTTGGGAGAAGGACCTGGCAACCCACTCACAAAAAACAATCAGCCACTGAAAACCCTATGAATAGCAGAGAAGCACAATGGTGTTTTGTCTGTTGTACGTAGGGTTGCTATGAGTCTGATACCGACTTGAAGGCACCTAACACCACATTAGATGCCAGTAGCACCTCTCCCACATAATACAATAAAAATATTTCCTACTATGTCCAAATGTCCTATAGGTGTGAGAGAGGCAATCTCTCCCTGGTTGAAATCACTGGGATAGAAATCAAGGGAGGATGGCTAGGTCAGAACCTAGAGGCAAGCCTATAGACTAAAAGCATATGGCTATATTGGGGAATTTGTGACGCCTTAAGCTTACCTTTACACCTTTAAAGATAAACAGGCTAAAACACTAAAATAGTAGTGGGTGGTGGGGGAATTTAAGACTTTCCACCTGTACACTAGGGGCTAAATAAACCCTAGCTTAATGACTTGGGAAACAGGTAGACAAAAGAGGATTAAGTGATACGGCAGCCGTGCCCCATCTTCCGCCTTCCCCCCAAAGTACCCTTTGGAAAGGTGGTCAAACCAAACCTATTTCCTCCGGTTATTGCAACAAGGACTTGGCAGGGACGACTTTGAAGACTAACCATTTGCTGACAGTAAAGAGTCGAGTATGGAACCCCGCTAGACTACTAGATTATACAAATGCTACCTAGTCCTAAACCCAAATGTAACTGTGACCTGATCACACCTAAGCGAAAGCAAATAGTCATGCCTGTGTTTACAGCCCTTTCTTCGATAACTGGGGTGGCTCTGAAAAGAGCCTTTGGGATAGTTGACTTCTGCCGTCTCTTGTGCTCCTTCACTTGGAGCTGGTGTACTTGGTGACCGCCTTGGTGCCCTCGGACACGGCATGCTTGGCCAGCTCGCCGGGCAGCAGCAGGCGCACTGCCGTCTGGATCTCCCGGGAGGTGATGGTCGAGCGCTTGTTATAATGCGCGAGGCGGGATGCTTCGCCGGCGATGCGCTCGAAGATGTCGTTAACAAACGAGTTCATGATGCCCATGGCTTTGGACGAGATGCCGGTGTCGGGGTGAACCTGCTTCAGTACCTTGTACACGTAAACAGAATAGCTCTCCTTGCGGCTGCGCTTCCGCTTTTTGCCATCCTTCTTCTGTACTTTCGTAACAGCCTTTTTCGAGCCTTTTTTGGGAGCAGGAGCAGATTTCGCTGGATCCGGCATTCCACTGGATTCCAAAACAAACGCACGCAAGATAAGATAAACGCCGACTACCACGCAACCGCCCGGCTGCCCGTACTTATAGAGCTTATATGCAAATGAAGAATCCTACCGTACCGTGTTTTTATTGGCTAATTTATAATTGTTTCTCCCCCAGAGGGGTGGAGTCCATGTAAATAGATTCTGCTTTGGTTTCCTTTGTGGCGATTAGAATGAAAGTCTCATTAACCAATCAAAACGTTTCATTAACGAGCAAATTACGTAGAGCCGTAGTTTACCCTTCAGTGTTTTTTCGTTTTCATTTTCACTGGTAGATTTATACACGGAACATTTCTTAGGGACTAGGTTAAAGCGAGTTAACTTCTCCCTTGTTTTTTGCATTTTACCCTATACTTCGTGGTTTTCTCGCGTTTCTTGAATACTTCAGCCCATACTTTGAAACTGCCAGGAACTCCTTTCTTTGACTTGCTACTTGTTTGCGACAACCGCATTACGCAATGAGTGAGAAATCAAACTCAGCCTTATCCAATTCCTAAACCAAGAAAAGCTTTTTTTTTTTTTTTTAAGCCTGGTACTTTGGTGTTGAACCCAGGGCCTCACACGTGCTTTACAAGCGTTTTGCCTATGAGCCGCATCCCAAAATCCCGTTTTTCCTTTTTTTTTGCTTGAGACAGGGTCTCGCAGAATTACTCAAGCTGCCCCCGCTTCCCCGTAATCACTAGGATTAGAGACGTGAGCCTTCACGACTTTTTCAGAGGGACTTGAGCCTACTCATTACTGTCAGATCTTACATATCTCGGGACTCAGAGTATTCTCCGTGTAAAATCTCCTCACAGGAGTAGGAAATTACTGCTTTAGATTTAAGAAAGGGAAGCCTGATTGCAACTACCAAAAACCTATTTCCTACACCAGCCTTCAGATCTAAGGTTGGGAAGGTTCAGATCTAAGATTAGTTTTCACCACATCCTGATGCACGAATAACCAACTGAAAAGCGGGTACAGCTTACTCTTGGTGAAAACAGAGGTGGCTCTGAAAAGAGCCTTTAAGTCGAGCTTTAAAACGTGTATCTCAGGCTCGCTCCCCGCGAATGCGCCGAGCCAGCTGGATGTCCTTGGGCATGATGGTTACGCGCTTGGCGTGGATGGCGCACAGGTTGGTGTCCTCGAACAGGCCCACCAGGTAGGCCTCGCTCGCCTCCTGCAGCGCCATCACCGCCGAGCTCTGGAAACGCAGGTCCGTCTTGAAGTCCTGCGCGATCTCCCGCACCAGCCGCTGGAAAGGCAGCTTGCGGATCAGCAGCTCGGTGGATTTCTGGTAGCGTCGGATCTCGCGCAGGGCCACGGTGCCGGGCCGGTAGCGATGCGGCTTCTTCACGCCGCCCGTGGCCGGCGCGCTCTTGCGGGCCGCTTTGGTGGCCAGCTGCTTCCGCGGGGCCTTGCCGCCAGTCGACTTGCGAGCAGTCTGCTTTGTCCGAGCCATATCTCACAGGATTCCCTCCAGAAGCGCGCTGACAGTCTTATTTATAGACGTACCCTTGTCTTGATTGGGCCATAAAGGAGGAATTTCTGGTCTTTTGATTTCATTGGATAGAATTCGATCCTACTTACCGAGGCAGAAAATGGTTACGGTAACCTTTCCTTATTTTCCCGTTTCCCCTATGCTTTTCAGTTTTCAGATTTGGTGATTACAGATTTTTTTTTTTTTTTAAGAAGACCTTTCCTTTAAAGTAATGTAACTTCTTTTATTTTCCCCCCGGCACTCGGGGGTTGATCCCAGGGCCTCGCACATGCTAGGCAAGTGCTTTTTGTAAAAGCAATTTAGAAAGTGTTTTGCATACTTTATATTTACAGGTTTCTTCCAAAAAAAAAAAAAAAGCATGCGTTTCTATGTATTAGGTTACAGTGTGTTACAATTTACTTGTTACTCTAAACTCTTCTCCCGTAGCTGACATTTATTTAGCGTTAGGCATTATGTTCAGTCAGTGCCTTAGATGAATATGCCATGACCAAAGCACGGTAATGGGCTGGGGTTTAGCTCAACTGGTAGAGCTCTGCTCTGCAGTCTCTGAGGTCCTGAGTTTGATTCCTAGTTACTGCAAGAAGTGGGATGAAGGATATGGTAATCACAAAACAATCTACCATTGAAAAGTCTGCTTTCTTTGTCTTCCCAATGTATATTTTGATTAAATCTTCTGTTTCACCATTATTTATCTCTTTAATTGACATATTGGGGGCAGCTGGTCAATCCTAATTCCAGGCATCCGGGTATTGCCCTAAATTCCAGTAACACTCTGGGATGCAGTCCCCTCTTTCTCACCCTACATCAAAGGCCAGTTAGGTCCTACAGATGAACTGCTTTTAAATCAAAGAAGGATAAGATCAGAAATATTAATTTCTCCTTTACAATGGAAAATGGTTTCTAAACAATCAAGTCCTTAACAGTCAAATTAAAATAAATTTAGCTGGGTGCGGTGGCGCACACCTGTAATCCAGCCACTCCGGAGGCGGAGGCAGAGGCAGGGGGATCACAAATTCGAGATCAGAGGTAGTCTGTGTAATTTAGGGGGACCCTGTAAAAAACAAAAAACAAAACAAAACAAAACTTTCTTTTTTCATATTAGTATTTTATTTATACATGTTAGTGGGGTACAGAGTAATAAGTCATTTGATATATCCACTATGCAACTATTAAATCAGTTTTGCTTACACTTCCATCTCCTTAAACATTTTACAGAACAGAATAAACTAGAAAAAATATAAGAGTTTTAATTAACATGTAATGACAGTGGTATGCAACCATGAGTTATGCCGATTTTTTTCTTCCTTTTTTTTCTTATATTCATAGAGTTGCATCTTGTATTTTGCGTTTTTTTTCCCTCTCCCTCTTTACCCTTCCAGGTTGTTCCCCCTCCCCTTGCCCTCTTCCCCATCATCTACTACCTCCCACTAGACCCCTCCCCCCTCATATCTGGTCCACTTGTATTTTCCATTCTTAGATAAGAATGATTGTACATTTTTATATATACCTGAATGATTTTTTTTTCTTTAAGATACATTTAGCTCCTTCATATAAGTGAGAACATGTGGCATTTCTCTTTTTCAGTCTGGGTTATTTCACTTAAAATGATACTCTCCAGTTCTATCCATTTTGCTGCAAATGACATAATTTCATTCTTCTTTACTGATGAATAATATGTCAATGTGTATTGTTCATTGATTACTGACATACTAACATATTTTCTTCAATAAAGATAAGATGTTTGTCTTTATGCTTAGAAGTTGTAAGAACAATGAGGATCCTTTACCTTTTAGTTAGTTCATATGCTTTGAAGTCTTATTCAGGAAAGTGCAGTCATAAGACACAACAGGAAGGGATAACATGTTCATTTTAGGTCTCCTTAGAGGTTTCTTCTGCTTAGGAGGGTTTTTTGGTTTGTTTGTTTTTTAATGACATGGGAGATTGAACCCAGGGTGCTCCATCACTGAGCTGCACCCCCAGCCCCTTTAAAGGAAAAAATTTTTGAGATAGTTTCTAAGTTATGCAGGTTGCCTCTGTCCTTAAACTCTCAATCATTCTGCCTTAGCCTCCCAAGTCACTGGGAATACAGGAGTGTGCCATGGCGCCTGGCCCAGGAGAGATTCTTAAAGATATTAATAAAGCTACCAAGTTTTTATATGTGTTTAGTATTCAGGAAATTCCCTCACAATCAGTTTTATTTTACTTTGATTTCAGTAAGAAGGAAATTCATACTGGCACTCCATTTTGAGATAAATTCACCCTTCAATATCCTTTCATCTAGTGGATAAAAAATTAGCGCCATTCTCCTTCCTATTGGTCTTTAACAGTTACTACCTGTATGCTACAGCTTAGAATTTATATAACTTTTGGCTTTATTATATAACATATTTGCAGGGTGCTAGAATTGAGTAATATTACACACAGTATTTCAAAGCCATACAAATGTAAAGTGATTTTATTCCAGTGGCCATCTTTATGAGACCTAAGCTACATATTGTAGAAATGTTAAGATAGATAAATAGACATATATATACACACACACATATACACACCTGGATCTCATGATCTTCCAGCCTCAGCCTCCCAACTCATTGAGATTATAGGCTTACACCATGGTCTCAGCAAGAGCTATATATTTTAAGGATTATCATTTCATGTGAATAGAAGAATAGTAAGTTTTTCTTCAACCTCCATAAGTTTAGATGGAACTGACACCTACAACAAAAGATAGATAAAAACAAAGGTTTTTTAACTATGTATACTGAGTGTACACATGGGAGCTCTCCCAGGATGAGGAATTCAAAGGGGTGTTAGAATTTGGTATTTACTGGTATGTACCTAACTTAGTGGAGGAAAAGGAGAGGAAGGAAGGGACACTTATGGAAAAAGCAAATTACTTTTTGGAAAAATAAATAGCCCTTAGAATAGATGGGGGATATGACAGCCCTGTGACAATGTCTGTTTAGGTATGGAATCAACTTCTCATCTCAGAAAAGAAAATTAGAGTTGCTCCTGTGGAGGTTTAAAACTGAGTTAAAATATGGAGCTCTTTTGGGAGATTCTCCTTTCAGACAGATAAGGAATTTCAGGAACTCAGACGCCTTCAAAATGATTCTTATGCCCAAAGTGGCATATTTTGGGGCAGTATATATTGATCCCCTTCAAAAGGGAAGTACATAGACATTCTTTCTGATTCTGCCCACAGTCCTGTCCCTTCTGACACCAAAAAATTCACTTCTGTCAGCCTTGGCTTGTGGTTATCATGTTGCAATTTGGTTGTGTCTTCTTTCTTAGTAGTACATAAAAGTAGTCAAATGCAGGAACTGTTCATTCTTTAAGTGAGTATCAAGTTTATACTAGACACTGAACTGCATGTCCGCAAAAATCACTGCCAGTAAAAAACACAACATTAAGAGTGGGGAAGTAAATAAGATACAGAGAGATATAATGTGATTTTTTTTGTAAGAGTTGCTAACTGGTCAGAAAAGAGCAAGTGTGTTTCTCTGCCCAGAAGCAGTTAAGGGAGAGAGATATTTTGAATTCCAGAGTATTGTTTTGGGCATGTAGGCATGTAGATGCAGTGATGCCTGTTGACACTATTCAATGAGCCAACAAGAGAACCAGCCTTGGGGCGGAGGTGAGTTCTCCCTGCCCTTAGGAATAATACCTTGATCATTCCAAGTTTAAACATTTGGTTTTTGGAAGTTTTGAACCTTGAGTTTAAAATAACTAAAGAACCACCAGATGGATCTACATCTCTTTCTCTCACTAGTACATGTCTGGAGCCTAGAAGTCTGAGTAAAGACCTGGGATTCATCAGCATACATAAAATAGTTAGAGCCGAGAAGTGAAATAGTTCATATAAAATTTGCTTAATTTTCTAAGTAGTACACATTTTTCAGGGTGTGGGTGTGGAAGCCACAATTCTTTCTGATGGTGAAACCAGAACTTTCTCTCACAAATTCTTCTATAGAGGACCCTGGTAAAGTAAGGAACATGCTAACAGTAAGGACTCCAGTCAGTTTTAGAGGGCAGTTTCTAGTTATGACTCCATATAAAACATCATCCTCTTGCAAAACCCAATTCAGCAAGCTTTGCTACCTCCATAGGAAAAGGACCAAGGGGATGCAGTTTGGGCAGTGAATCCTACCTGAAAAAAAGAACAGATTTTAGAGGATCAGCAGAAGTGGATGTGCAGAATACCCCCAGTCTCCTCTGTATAATCTATTCAGCAGAGCTTTGCATGGCAGAGCATTGGAATCCACTGACCTCCATGAGATGGCTTGGCAGTATGCTCAGACCAGTTTTCCTGGGATCTGGCTTCTGGTGGAGCTGAAGTATTCTACCTAGTGTTGTAGGAAGCAAGGCCCAGCAGAGAGGAAGAATCACCCGAACACCAGCATTAATTAGAGGAAGGGGCTTTCTTGCCGACAAAGTAGTGGTGGGCTCAGGTCCCAAAATGGGTGTATTCCCCAACTTATTTCTTCCAGTCCCTTATATAGGATTTACGGACCAGTAGACAAAGGGGCCCTTGTGTTTCTCTTTGACTGGTTACTTTAAACAGCAGGCATTACAGAACAATCCAAGCAGAAAGCAAAGTCCTGACTACAAAATCTTTAAAGAAACAACTTCTAGACAAACACCAGGGGCTGTGTTAATGCAGAGGATTTACTGCAGCGCCTCTAAGTTACAGGGGCTTCTTGGCATTCCTTAAGTAAGGGAGTGCAGCCCTGCTCTTTGATTAGGAGGGTGAGGAATGTAAAACTCTAGGGTGCTGGAAGAGCCTGGTGTAGTTTTATTATGTTTTTCTCTTTCACTAGTATCAACAAAACAGAGACTACACTTAGAAATTACAGCGAATTTCCTCCTCCTTTTCCCTCCTCCTCCTACGCATATCCCAAGTACTGCTCCTTTCAAGCCTTTCAACCTAATAATCACAACCTCTTTTGCTGCAGTTTTATGTAACTCGTTCACAATCCTCTGGTTGTGACTAGATCTGACGCTAGTGCTTTCTCCTTACCCTCTCAGAACTACATCTGCCCCCTCCAGACTTTTCCCTCAATTTAATGCCTCCCAGAAGCCCACAGACTGCAGAGACAGAGATGGTAAAGACTGGGAAATCCAGAGGCTTCCGCTGAGATCTCAATTTTCCCAGGGACTATGGCGTAGCGATTAAGTTTTTAAAAAAGTAAAAGATAAAAGTATGCATCAGAGTGACCAGTAGAGGACACAGGAGGAAAAGGAAGACACACACAAAAAAATGACGCAATATCCAGCGCGCGCCGGGTGGTGGTGGGGAAATAATTTAGCTTCCCAACGGCGCGTTTTCAGTTTTCAATCTGGTCCGATCCTCTTGTATATATGCGTTGAAAGGCTTGTTAGTCGCACCAGAACCTGCTTTTTCGGACTGCTCTAGTCATGTCTGGGAGAGGCAAGGGTGGAAAAGGTCTAGGTAAAGGGGGCGCTAAGCGTCATCGCAAAGTTTTGAGAGGCAATATCCAAGGTATCACCAAACCCGCGATCCGGCGTCTTGCTCGTCGTGGGGGCGTCAAGCGGATCTCCGGCCTCATCTACGAGGAGACCCACGGTGTGCTGAAAGTGTTCTTGGAGAACGTCATCCGGGACGCAGTCACCTACACAGCACGCTAAGCGCAAGACCGTCACTGCAATGGACGTAGTGTACCCCCTGAAACGCCAAGGACGCACCCTGTACGGCTTTGGAGGCTAAGCTGCCCTCCTGCCCCCGCTGTGATCCAGCCCCAAAGGCCCTTTTTAGGGCCAACCATGTAATCATTAGGAGAGCTGGGCACTCTTGTGGCCTCAAGGTCTGACTGTTGGAAAAAAAACACTAAACATAAGGCAAAGTCAAGTCACCTTCACTGAAGTCTGCGTAGTGAAATAGGAAAGCAGCCCTGGATTTGCAGTCCCAAGATGCCAGTTCTGCCATCCTATCTCTTTGGGACTCACCAATTAATATTTCTCAGCTTCATCTCCCATTGCTGTTAGCAGGATTTAGGACAAAGTCCTAGCTCTTGCAATTAGCCTTGGCCACCTGTCCCCACTGTGCCAATTAAAAGCAGAGAAAGGAGATTTAATCAACGTGCATGCTGGAAAGAGGAACAAATGAGTCCTGTGGCCCCAAATTTGTCTTCAGGGAATTGACATGAGCTTTAGGTTTAAGTAGAGGAAGAATTGGCAGAGGCAAGAGTTATGCAGTCCTGCTCAGTGTGATTTCAGTTCTGGTTTTTGCAGGATGGTCCCGGGAAGTTGTTATTGCTGTCATAGCTAGAAAGATATTTGCAGTCCCTTGCTAAAAACATGTTTATCATCAAGATCTTCAGATGCCTCTTGAGGGTCTGGTGCAGGAAATGTGTGGGTCCAAGTAAGGAGTCAATGGTTTTTAGAAAAGGCTAGTTATAAGTGTCTTAACAGCTCTACAATGAGGGAGGGAACGAGATCCTTACAGGCCTGTTCACATGTACTCTGCTTACTTCTAATTTAAAGGTGTGAGAGCTGGTAAAATCAAACTCAATTAAAACCAAATAAAAAGATAGGTAGGTTATTAGATCAGGGATGAACTCATTATTTCTGGTCATTTATCTGACCAGTCTGAGAAGTTCTTGGCTTCCCATGTTCAGTAGGAAAGCTCCTCAGAATTTAGACAAAGACCTATGAAATAATCAATTTGCCGTTGTAGCATTGCAAGGATATGGATGCAGAGACATTTTAATGTGGTCCTATAAAAGCTAAGCAAACTATGTAATCGTAACTTACTGAAAGCAAATCTTCAGAAAAATAAAAATAAAAATACAGGTATGTGACTTACCTGTTAGGGCCTGTTGTAGTTTAGAATGAGAGACCTGCAGGAACATGCTAACCACCAATACAGAAAGTACAATTTAATTTTAACAAAGCAAAAGCAAATTATTCTCGTATCAGTGTGGTAAGTGATACAGTAAACCATCTCTCTATATTGCGTTTCTCTCAAGCTGCCCAGATATGGATTGAACATTTGTAGGTTCACATTTCTCATTCTAAGCTTAATTACAGTTTTGCTGCTATTACATTTGCACTTGAAAGTTTTTTGTTGTGTTTCTTTCACAACCTAGACTTATGATTTGCAAAATATGGCAACGTATGCAGTTAAGAGAAGAAATACTATGTCAGCTCCCAAAAGATAACTATTAGCTGCTCTCATCAGTATCAAACACTTGAGGAGGAACTAGGTTTAGAACATGGTGTTTAGCAATCGAGATACCAGTTAGGCAAGGTATGCAAGACTTGCCCTCCAGGAACTTACCATCAGAATGGGGAAAAATAAATACATAATACATATATGTATACATATGCACATAAATGATCCAATAGGACAAGGTAGCATATATTCAATATGATGAAGAATGTGGATGACGACTATAGCAGTCCTACTGTTCCAGAAGTTATTGGGTACTAGGAAATTGGGGAAAGCCTAGCCATGGAGGTTCGGCTTGTGTCAATCTTTGAAAAAAGAGCAGAATGCTTGGTACTCTGAGATATACAGTAAATAAGGGAGAGACAGGGAAGGAGCAGCAAGAGTAACATTTGTAAAGATGTGTAGTTGAGAAATAAGAGACTTCTATACTCAACATGTCTCGTTTTCCTTGTAATCTCACCTGGGAGCTCAGTGTAGTGGCACACACCTGTAATCCCAGCAACTCAGGAGGTGGAAGCAGAATTGTTTGAGGCCAGAGGCAGCCTGTGTAATCTAGACTCTGATTCAAAAATTTAAAAATGGGCTGGGGGTGCATTCCAGTGGTAGAACACCTGCAAAGTATGTGCGAGGTCCCAGGGTTCAGCTCCCAAGTACTGCAATCAATCTATCAATCAATAAAATCTTATCTGCCAACTCACAGCCTTCCTAGTTCAGATATCACTGATTTTTTTTAACTTTAAAGACAATGGGGATGAATTTATCTGATTCTCACTGAGATGCTCTAAAGCAGTAGATAGCAAATGTTAAGGAAAAAAATCAAAAAATAAAAGGAAAGAGAACAGAAAACATGTCTATTGTCTTAAGTCAGTGGTTCTCAAAGTGTAATTTCCAAACTATCAGCATAGACACCTGAGAAAATATTAGATATTAGATGATGCCTCCCACCACCATCTATTAAATGAGAAACCCTGCATGGTAAGACCTAGCAATTCCTGGTTTACAAAAGCCAGGCCCTCCAGGTGATTCTGATACACATTAATGTTTGACAACCACTGTTCTAAGTTTTACTTTAAATGAAACAAAAGTGTTTATAATCTGAAAGTATGTTCCCCCAATTTGCAATAATGTTAAATTTTGCTTTCTTTGATGGGAAAGAAAGTAGATGGATGATACTAATAAATTTTATGTGGCAAAAAATATAGGAGGGAAAGGTATAGTAGTAATCTTATTTCCCTCAAAGTTCTTGCGGCAAACACCAAAAATGAATGGAAAAAGTAGTGAGCTAACTTTATTAAATATTATTGGTTTGTACAGTATTGTTGTTAGGTGCCATTGAGTGTGTCTTAACCATAATGGCCCTCCTAGGGTTTTCAATGGCTGATGGTTTTGAGAGTGGACTGCCACATCCTTTTCCCACTTTTTCCTCCCACTTTTGTGGTGCTGGGGATCGAACTTGGGTCTTCAGAAAGCACAGAGCAGCACTCTACCAACTGAGCTAAACCCCACCCCATACAGTACTGAATTTTATTATAATCAGTGGATTATTTTTCTTCCTAAATTTCTCTGAGATCTTACACCATTATACATCCTTTTATATATTCTCTTTAATGTGATTTGAATAATGATCTTAGCTTCCACCTTATCAATCTCACTAATATTATTATATGGTATGGCTGAATCATGTATTAACTAAGTCCAGTTCCTGAATGTTACCAAATTATAGAATATGCAGTTATGCATGTTTTTGCACAGATAAATACCTTTTTTCTTAACCATCTGTAACAGTAAGGAATATAATGCTATTTTTAACCATCTGTAACAGTGAGGAATATAATCTACTTTCTCTCTTTGGTTTGCTTACAAAATAATTTCCTTCCCACTTCTATCCCTGTGTGCTCTCCATGAGCCAGCCTCTGGCTGCTCTCTCCCTTCCAGGGTGCACTTAGGACTTCCAGTAGACTATAGAAGGAGTCCATTCTACAGCTGTGCTTCCATCACTGTGGTCACAGAGACATTTGAGTGTTCTACTGACTAATCAAACTTCACTATGGACTAGTTTGAAGTCTTATTTGCCCTTTCTGGGCTCTCTCCTCTGATTAGCAGCAATTTTCCTCCCAGACATCCAAGCTTGATCCTCCTGAATCATTTTTCACTATATTATTTTCTTCCTTTGAAACTTTTCACTCTGTACTTTATATTCTAGTTATTGATATAAATATTAATATACTCTATTTGAGTCAAAAGAACAGAACTGGCATTTTTGCAGAATGTTGCTAGTATATATAAATATGCACGTATGTAGAGAGAATTATAGGCAGAATGATCACAAAAATTTAAGATTTATAGGTGTTGGGTTTTGTTATCTTCATCGAACATTTCTGAATTGTTTGAATTACTTAAAATAAGCATGAGTATAGTTTCTCCCAAAATAATCAAATAGATAGTTTGGATTATATTCCAGTTTTGCCAAAGTTAAACTTTCTCATTTTTAGTTTTACTGAGAATTCCTGCCTTTCTCCTAGAAGTATTTTAAAGATCAAATGAAAAGATCTATGTGAAAACAAAATTGAGGAGTGGCTCCGGAGGCAGAGGCAGGAGGATCACAAGTTCGAGACGAGAGCCAGTCTGCATAACTTAGTGAGACCTTGTCTCAAACAGCAAAATAAAACAGGCTGGGGGTGCAGCTCAGTGGGCCAGCACTTGCAAAGCATACAAGCATGAGGCCCTGGGCTCAACCCCCAGTACTGAAGAAAAAAAAAATTGAGGCTGCAAAGTGACATAGAAATAAAAGGTGATGTATTTATTGCCTATTTCTCACAATCTAGTTTTTATGTGCTCTATAATCCACTGGGCCTTCAGCCATACCACTGTGGCATCCGATCCTGTCAGATCTTGGAAGCTAAACATGGTCGGGCCTGGTTAGTACCTGGATGGGAAACCACTTGGGAACACCAGGTGCTATAGGCTTGGGAGAAGGACCTGGCAACCCACTCCCAAAAAACAATCAGCCATTCAAAACCCTATGAATAGCAGAGAAGCACTAACAATAGTTGTTGTACGTAGGGTCACTATGAGTCTGACAGACACTGACTTGACAGCACCTACCAAGCAACCAACCATAATCCACTGGAGGAGGGAGAAGGTTACTATAGCCAGAATTTAGAGAGCAAAGGAGACAGTGGGTAAAGATAAGATGTGAACCGTTTGGCAGGGTCAGACTTTTCAGAATTAGAACAGAAAAATGTAAAGTCATAAAGAATCAAATAGATACCCTAGCACACTTGAGTTTTATAATATATTAAATGCATTACTGAATAATATTCAAATCCTCAGAACACCAAGAAACAAATATTAGTCCCATTTTGCAAAGGAAGAAGCTGATGTTTATGCAGTTGAATTAGCTTGGCATTCTCTAATACATCCTGATGCTCCTGAGTTTTGCTAAAATATTTGTCTAATATTTGCAAATCAAACATAATCTGAGGATCTATTAATAAACTTGTGATAATATTTAATAGAACTGTAGAATGTTAGCAGATGCAAAGAACATAAGAAATTACCTGGTCTAATTTTCTCATCATTTTTCCTCTAATAAGTTATAACTTATTCCTCAGAGTAAATTCTTCTCTAACTTCCTGTGACCCACAGATCCCTAAGTGGTATAATGTTCCCCAGAGGCCTGTCCTTGAAGATATCTACTATGACATTGCCAGTTGCCAGCTGCATCCCAGCAAGGCCTGAAGTGAGCCCTTCAGCAGCAACTCTTCCCAGGTTCCTATTCCAGTGAATTTGGCTTCTTTCTCACAGGCACTCAGACATGGAGATCCAGAGTCATCTTTGATTACTTTTTGCCTCAACCAGCCCCTTTCTGCCCTTTCCCCATCCAGATTCAGCAAGATCATATGTGCAATGGAGTCAACAAGTTCCCCTCTGCCCTTTGCAGTGGCAGGTTCCCTGCTGTCATCCTCAGCCCCTCTCATCTGCTAATCCCCTGAGGCCTGAGACTTGGCTTTGTGCCTCAGGTGCCGTGCCCTTCTGGTTCCTTTGCACCGGCTCCACTTATTAACATTCTCATACACAGCTCTGATTATGTTACCTACCTGTGTAAGGCACTACCCCCTATTATTTTTCTCTTTCTTGTCCTTTTTTGTCCTTATATCTGATCTTTCCCACCCTCATAGAAAAACATTCTATGTTCAAAGCATTTTTGTTTCTATGTATGATTGCAACATATATTGATGTACTTTTATTTATATAAATAGTATTGTTTTCAATCTAATTCTATTGATTATTTTGAGACAGGGTCTTGCTACCTAGCCCACACTGGCTTTGAACTCACAATCCTCCTGCCTCAACTTCCTGTGTGCTGGGATTACAAATCTGTACCACTATACCCAACCCAGAATTATGCTCTTAAATCCTGTCTTTCTTGTCAGGTCTGAATGTACTTCCCCTCCCAATCCAGGGAAATTCATACATTGAAACTTAATAGTCAATGTAGTAGTATTAATAGGTAGGGCTCTCAGAAGGTAATTAAGTCATGAAGAGCAGAACCCTCATGAATGAGATTGTTGTTGTTGTTTGGTGCTGTCGAGTCGGTATCCGATTCATAGCGACCCTTGTAGGGTTTTCAATGGCTGACTGTTTCGGGATTGCCTTGGGAGTGGATTGCCAGGTCCTTCTCCCATTTTTATGGTGCTGGGAATTGAACTCAGGACCTCAGAGACTGCAGCGCAGTGCTCTACCAACTGAGCTAAATCCCAGCCCCCATGAATGAGATTAGTGACCTTAATAAAAGAGGCTCAGGGAAACTGTTGATCACTTCTACCATACTGAGGACACATAGAAGGACCATGTATGAGGATCACCCAGTACTGGCACCTTGATCTTGGTCTGCTCAGCCTTCAGAACTATGAGCAATAAGTTTCTGTTGTTTATAAATTACTCATTCTAAGATATTTTGTTACGGCAGCCCAAATCCACTGACAGGTGTCCATTTAATCCCATGCTGCAGAATACTTCATAGAGTAATCAACCAGATTTTATCTATCATTTTTCTTGGCAATGAATCCTCATTGTTTTCAATGTCCCATCATATTTGTCATGTCTTCTGATAAACTTGTGTGAGAATCTCTTTTAGATAAATATCCAAAACAGATTTCTGGTTCCTTGATTTGTGTAAACTAAATTGACCTAAGAAGTAACAGGCTGCCTTTCAGAATGATTACCTTAATCCATATCCCAGAAGGAAAACACCAAGCATCTAAACCCTCCATCCTGGCCATCCCTGGGCATTATCCAACTTTCTAATCTTTGCTGGGCTGTCTAGTATGAAGTGATATATCATTACTCTTTTAGCCTGCCTTTGACAACTAACATTGTGAATATTTATACATACATATGATACATATATAATCTTGAGACAAGGTATTGCTAAATTACTCAGGCTGCCTCTAGCCTTGAATTTGTGATCTTCCTGCCTTTGCCTCCTAAATGGCTGGGATTATAGGGGTGTGCCGCCACACCTGGCTTGTGTGTTATAATTTATGCTTCCTCTTCTATAATCCATTTGCTGTTCATATTCCTTCTCCATACTTTTTACAGAATAAAACCTATCCCTTTCCCAGTTTAGCATTCACGACCCTAAATAAGTTAGTTTAAATGTCTCCACCACTGAAAATTCATTTCTCATTAGTGGCTTTCACACACCCCTGTAGACTAGTAACCACTCACAATTCTTTTTGTTTTTTCTGGTTCTTCTACCTAGATTACACTGCCTCACTCTCAAGGTTTCCTACAGGGAGAACTCTAAAATTGATCTTTCCTTCTGAACTTGAGGTAATTCAATCCATGTCCTTTTCTTACGACAGCATGCTTTCAATTAGTGCGAGTCTTCTCCTCATAGAGCCCAAAGATCTGGTTCTCATTTCTGCAAACTTATACACCTGTCTCCTGGTATGAAGAAATGCTGGGATTCCTAGCGAATAAAACAGTAACAAGCTTTAATCTGAATGTTTTACATTGTCCATGGTAATTTTCTCTATTACTGTGGTTTATACTTAGAGGGCTGTAACCTACTAGCACGTTGTTGTTGTTGTTGGGTGGTTTTGAGTCAAGTCTGACTCATAGCCACCCTACATACAATAGACTAAACATTCCCAACACTGTGCCATGCCCAGCACCATGTTAGTGCTTCTCTGCTATTCATAAGGTTTGCAATGGAGGATTATTCTGGGAGTGGATTGCCAGGTCCTTCTCCCTAGCCTGCAGCACCTGGTGTTCCCAGGCGGTCTCCCATCCAAGGACTAACCAGGCCAACCCTGCTTAGCTTCCAAGATCAGGTGGTATCAGATGCCAGGTGCTATGCCTGCAGACAATTAGCACATAGTAAATGGAGAAAAGATTGATGTTGTCCAAGATTTTGCTTTGCTTGGCTCTATAATCAACACCCGTGGAAGCAGCAGTCAAGAAATCAAAAGATGCATTGCTCTAGGAAAAGCTGTGGCAAAAGATCTCTTTAGAGTATTGAAAAGCAAAGGTGTCACATTGAAGATGAAGGTGTGTCTGACTCGTGCCATGGTATTTTCAGTGGCATCATATGGTTGTGAAAGCTGGACATTGAACAAGAGAGACAGAAAAAGAATTGATGCTTTTGAATTGTGGTGCTGGAGACGTTTATTGAATATACCATGGACTGCCAAAAGAACCAACAAATCTGTCCTAGAAGAAGTACAACCAGAGTGCTCCTTGGAAGCAAAAATGGCCAAACTGCATCTTACATATTTCGGACATGTAGTCAGGAGAGAACAATCCCTGGAGAAGGACATCATGTTTGGAAGAGTGGCAGGTCAACGCAAAAGAGGAAAACCCTCCAC
>VMDO01028449.1:0-23905 GCA_007922755.1 Pedetes capensis
AAAAGCAAAGATGTCACATTGAAGACGAAGGTGCATCTGACTCATGCCATGGTATTTTCAGTGGCATCATATGGTTGTGAAAGCTGGACATTGAACAAGAGAGACAGAAAAAGAATTGATGCTTTTGAATTGTGGTGCTGGAGACGTCTATTGAATATACCATGGACTGCCAAAAGAACCAACAAATCTGTCCTAGAAGCAGTACAACCAGAGTGCTCCTTGGAAGCAAGAATGGCCAAACTGTGTCTTACATATTTCAGACATGTAGTCAGGAGAGAATAATCCCTGGAGAAGGACATCATGTTTGGAAGAGTGGCAGGTCAACGCAAAAGAGGAAAACCCTCCACCAGATGGATTGACACAGTGTCTGCAACAATGGGCTTAAACATAAATAAGATCGTTTGCCTGGCACAGAATCGGCAAGTGTTTCGATCTGCTGTACATAAGGTGGTATGAGTCGGACTCGACTCGACGGCACCCAACAACAACAACAACAACACACCAATATCCCTGATGAACCTAGATGCAAAAATCCTTAATAAAACACTTGAAAATCAACTCCAATAACAAAATTAAAAGATCATACACTATGATCAAGTTGGTTTCATTCCAGGGATTTAAGGCTGGTTCAACATACACAAGACAAGTATTGTAATACAGCATATAAATAGACGCAGAAACAGAAACCACATGATCCTATCAATAGATGCAGAAAAGGCCTTCAACAAAGTTCAACATCCTTTTATGATAAAAGCCTTGAAGAAAGTAGGAATTGAAGGAACATACCTCAACATAATAAAGGCAATACATGAAAAAACTATAGCCAACATATTACTAAATGAGGAAAAACTGAAAGAATTTCCCCTGAAATCAGGAATAAATCTAGGGTTTCTCCACTGATATTCAAGTAAAAGGGATCCAAATAGGAAAGGGAGAAATCAAATTATTCCTGTTTACAGACATGATCCTATACTTAAAAGGTCCTAAAAACTCCACTAGAAAACTCTTAGAATTGATAAACACTTTCAGCAAAGAAACAGGATATGATGCCTGCAGCCGGACCACTGCGTGTCCAACCCCATAAAATCTCAGAAGCTAAGCAGGGTCAGACCTGGTTAGTTCCGCCTGGGAACACCAGGTGCTGTAGGCTTGGGAGAAGGGCCCAGCAACCTACTCCCAAAACACAATCAGCCATTGAAAACCCTATGAATAGCAGGGAAGCATGACAATAGTGCTTCATCTGTTGTATGTAGGGTCGCTATGAGTCAGACATGGACTTAGTGGCACCTAACAACAACAACTTCTTAAACACCCAGTAGGAAACTATAACCAAAGATAGGATAATTTATAATAATGCAAAACAAAAGTAATCAGACTAGATCTCAAATAAACTCTAAATGTTATGCTAATTATTTTTAAATCTAATTTTAAATTTAAAATGACACCAATAGACATAGTATTCAAAAAGGCTGACATATTCCAGCAGTCTCCAGACCACACCTGTGGTATCTTCACTGTGGCTGTAAAAGTCCAGTCTCCCAGTCCCACTAGCTCTTCCAAAGCTATATCTTTCAGTCCATTTGGAAGGTATTTTACCAAGTTTTACTAAGTACCCAACAGCTGTCAAATTCCAGGAATATGTACCCTAGCCCCAAACATATCTAGGCAATGGTCTTACTTTCTTCTCCAAGACAGACTTCACAATTCATTCAAAATTCCACTTGCTTAGCATGTCAGAGCACCACAGAATAAACAAGCAAGCAAACAAAGATCAGACATGGATCTTGAGGCCCTTGGTACGTATTAGTTGTTCTGGACACATGAACACTGACAGTGTAAAAAAAAAAAAATTAAGAGTCAGGCATGGTGGCGCATGCCTGTAATTGCAGTGACTCAGGAGGCAGAGGCTAGAGGATTGCAAGTTCAAAGCCAAAGGCAGCCTGCAGAATTTAGTGAGATGCTGTCTCAAGATAAAAAATACTTAATAAGGGCTGGGGGTGCAGCTCAGTGGTAAAGCATTTTCAAAGTGTTCACAAAGCCCTGGGTTCAGCACTCCAGTAAAGAAAAAAAATTGAAAATATTGTAGAGACAGGTGTGGGAGCACATACCTGTAATCCCAGCACTTGGGAGGCTGAAGCAGAAGGATCATGAGTTCAAAGCCAATCTGCACTACATACCAAGTTCTATGTCAGCCTGGGTTACATAATGAGACAATGTCTCAAAAGACAAACACACAAACAACAACAAAATAACACACACACACACACACACAAAATACATACATATATATATATATATATATATATATATATATATATACATGGCAAAGTTGTGCATGCCTATAAGCCCAACACATAGGAGGCTGAGGCAAGAGGATCGACCAAGTTTGAGGCCAGCCTAGTCTATATAGTAAGTTCTAGGCCAGACACATCAACACATCAAGAGGCTGTCACCAAAAAAAAAAAAAAAAAAGCAACTTAGGTGCATTATTTTCTTAAAAATACATCCATATTTTGAAACTCCCTAGAATATAAATGCTGAATGAAATCTATTTTCCTTTTCAAGATGTCACAAATGATCATTTTAATAGTTCAGTTATTAATGATTTTTATTAATAATATATTTGGAAAATGAAACAAATATAATTATTTATTTTTGTTCAGTTTATTTACTTATTTAGAGATACTATCTGGCTATGTAGCCCAGGATGGCTTCAAACTCATGATCTGCCTGACTCAGCCTCCCAAATTCTGAGATTACAGGTACGTACTCCCATGCCTGGCTTTGCATACAATTTGTAATCATTCCCCAAGTAGTATAATTCTCTAGAACTGTAAAGGAGGGCTATAGGAATTAGGATCCTTTCAGAAAATACCACACTGGCAGTGAAAACGGGCCACCCTAAGAGCCCTGGTGCCAGGAAAAGGACTCATCTCCCAGCAGAAAGATTCTCTCTCAGCTCCAATAACCGGGGCCCACAGCTAAATCTACACATGCATATTTTCTTGGCTTTTGTTTCATCAATTTTCTAAGTTGGAACTCTTCTACAGGCAAGACAAAGAGAGGTTGAGAATGTCTCTGTCTCCAAGTTTGGCCAAAAGTGTAAATAAATCCATTTTTCCTTTTTATATATACAAGCTTTGTGGTTGTGATTTCCAGTCACAGGGTGCAGAAAAAAATATTAAAAACTCGAGAGTAGGAATCTTCCTTACAGTTAAATGTTTCCATAAATAAGAAGGTAAGCTACATCAAACCTGAGATAAAAAGAAGCCAAGGAAACTGTAAATTAAGTGTTTAAAGTAAAGATTTTGGAAGCTCTTCTTGTATTTTAGTTTAGGAAAATTTGGGAGGATTTCTGAAGAAAGAATGTTGATAAATGAAGTGAGAGGATCATTTGAGCCCAGGGGTTCAAACCGTCCTGGGCAACACAGCAAGACTTGGTCTCAAAACAAACAGACAAATAAAAGAGAATGCTGATATATAAAGATACTTTCAGAAGACCAAACTTTACTTAGGTTACACTACCAACATTACCATTGAGCAGGTGATGGACTGTACCTTTCTTCCTGACTATAATTCTCAATTCCAGAATCTTTTTCAGGAACATAGTGATAGCTTGGTTCATGGGCTCTCTTTCTCAGCAAATCAAGTTGAGCATAATAAAAGGCCCTGTGTTCAATCCCCAACACACACACACACACCGAGAGAGAGAGAGAAAGAGAGAGAGAGAGAGAGAGAGAGAGGGAGGAAGAGAGGAAGAAAGAAAGAGATCTCACATGGTTGGAAAGACCTAAGACTTAGTAGTTGAGAATATGAAAAACCAAATGATTAAAACCAAAATTTCCTCACTATAAAGAAGTAACATGCTATATTCTTCATTCTTTTAAATGTTATATGGCTTATATTCATATGTATTAGATTGAACCACATGGGATTGTAGATATCTGACTATATTTAATGTACAGAAATGGCACTGTTAAAATAGTAAAATAAATGTGGAGATTTTATTAGTCTGAACATAAATGGTGTTTTTTTCAACTTATTCTATAATTGAGACAGGGTCTCACTATGTAGCCTACGCTGGCCTCAAACTCAGGATCCTCCAGGCATGAGCCACCACACTTGGCTAAATACAGTATTTTCTGTTTCTATGTTACTTACTTGTCCTATACAGAAAAATCTTTTACAAAGAATTTTTTTTTGTGGTACTGGGGGTTGAACCCAGGGCCTCGCATCTGCATGCTCTGCAAGTGCTGGACCACTGAACTGCGCCCCCAGCCCTTTTTTTTTTTTTTAACTTTTTTGAAACAGGGTCTCACTAAATTACGTAGACTACCTCTGGTCTCGAATTTGAGATCCTCCAGCCTCCACCTCCCGAGCCGCTGGGATTACAGGCATGTGCCACTGCGCCCAGCGCTAAAGTTTTCAGTTATAAGAAGAAAACTAAGGTACAATTGTAAGAAAAATAGCATTCTTTTTTTGTTATTTTGTCTTTCTTTTGTGGTCCTGGGGTCTAAACCCAGGTCCTCATGCATATTTTGCAAGTGCTCTACCACTGAGCTGTGCCCCAGCCTCTTTTCTATTTTTTATCTTGAGACAAGTTTTCATGAAATTGTGCAGGCAGGCTGCATCTGATCTTTAACTTGAGGTCTTCCTGCCTCAGCCTCCTGAGTCACCAAGCTTATAGGTGTATGTCTCTATGCCCAGCATGTTCATTGTGTTTTTAAAATTATGGCAACTAGAATGAAGTACTAAATGGAGTACAAGTTTATGCACACTATAGAATGATTTTACGGTAAGTATAAAACCAGAGGACTCTAAATTAATTTGCTTGTACTGCATGAACATATGCCAGCAGGTCTGTTAGAGTACACCATAGCTAACATATCAGTAAGAAGGCTTAGAACAACTTACAAATAAGGGCTTCTGGACTCCAGCCAGTGGCCTCCATTAGTGTCTATGTAAAGTATCCTTCCTTTTAGTTGGCACTCTATCCTAGATCTTAGATGGTACTCCCTCTGGAATCTTACTTTCTTACTTTAGAATCTTATTTAACCAAATTAAAACAACTTGTTTTTAAAAATTTCTGCACCTTTAATAGTAACACTTGCAAAAGTTATCAATATAAGCTGTATTTCATAATACAGTATGTTTACTTTCCCAAAGATATTTGACACAGTAAGAAGAGTAATGATGAAATATCACTATGTGTTTTCTTTAAATGGAGAAAGCCATTATTTTCAGGGCTCCTTTAGATATTTCTAGCAATAAATAGGCCTGCAGCGGTAGCCCTGTGGCATCCGATCCCGTCAGATCTCGGAAGCTAAGCAGGGTCAGGCCTGGTTAGTACCTGAATGGGAGGCCACCTGGGAACACCAGATGCTGTAGGCTTGGGAGAAGGACCTGGCAACCCCCTCCCAAAAATCGATCTGCTATTGAAAACCCTATGAACAGCAGAGAAGCACTGACAATAGTGTTTCCCCTGTTGCACAGAGGGTCATTATGAGTCGGATACCGACTTGACGGCACCTAACAACAACAACAACAAGCAATAAATAACACTATGCTTTTAAAGATGAGGAATTAATGTCAACATGTACAGAAACAATATGCATGGGATAATGATAAAAATAATTAAGTATAGTGATGAGCACTTGGGTCATCAGGCCACACCCTTCTTGTCTCATTATTGTTTGGAATGTAAAAGGAGGTCTTCTAATTTACTTGTTTCTATAAAAAATTTTTTTCTTTTCTTTAGACAGGGTTCCTACAAGTGCTGGGATTATAGGCATGCACCACCATACCCAGTTTATTTACATGCTTTCTAGATATTCTCAATTGAGACCAATATA
Organism: Pedetes capensis; assembly: GCA_007922755.1. Taxonomy (NCBI): domain Eukaryota; kingdom Metazoa; phylum Chordata; class Mammalia; order Rodentia; family Pedetidae; genus Pedetes; species Pedetes capensis. The sequence goes on from VMDO01028449.1 coordinate 5,853, forward strand.
TAACAAGGTCAAAATCAAATTACACTTGGCAAAGAGACTCACTTATTGTCCCTTTATAACTTGCCTCAATTTTAGTTTTTCTGTGACAGTGGATGACATTTCCCTATCATAGATTCCTTGGAGAGATTTTCTATACCTTCTGATCCTGTGAGTCCAGACATTGGACATTGGTAAATCCAGCTACTGTTACTTTTTCTCCCTTAATGTGCACTCCACACCTCTCCCACCCCAGCACCTCATAACTTCAGCTGACTCCTGACACCACGACTAAAATTGTTCTCTTGCTTATTATTATCATCAAATATCACCTGCTTTCTTTGGATCACATAGTGAGGGCTCTCACTATTTTCTACTAGGTCTTAGATCCTAATTTCAGCTTCAAATGGCCTTTACAATACAATTTTTAATCTACAGTCCATCCTTTCTGTGCCGGAAATAAGCTTCATCTCATCATCCCATGTCTGTCTGTGAACCTTCTCCCACTCTATCCCTTCCCCCATAGAAGTTAAGCTTTGAAGAATTTACCTTAGTTGGTAGAGTGCTCCTTTGTACTGTCTGAGGCCCTGGGTTCAATCAGAGCACTGCAAAAAAATGGGAGAAGGACCTGGCAACCCACTTCCGAAACAATCAGACATTGAAAACCCTACAAATAGGAAAGAAGCACTGACACAGTACCAGGCATGGCACAGTGTTTGAGAATGTTTCGTTCTGCTAAACATAGAGTAACTATGAGTCAAACCTGACTCAAGGGCACCTAACACCAAAAACCATCTCTACTAGTTTGTTGTACTTTGTGAAGGTTTCCTGACTAATGAAAAGAGAGGAGCTGAGTCCTCCAGGCCACTCCTGGGGTGGTATACAACTTCTTAGGTATGCCCTCTAATTGCCACATGATCAGATGATTTTTCTCCTCTTTATACTAGCTTTGTCTATGTAAAGTTTTTTCTTTTTCGTTCTCTCTCTCTCTCTCTCTCTCTCTCTTTCCCTCCCTCCCTTCCATCCTTCCTTTAGGTAGCCAAACCTAGGACCTTCTGCATACTTTGCAAGCGCTGTACTACCTAGCTGTAACCCCAGCCCTTTTTTATTTTTTATCTGAAGCCTGGATTTTACCAAATTGTGCAGATTGCCTCTGGCCTCAGACCTGCAATCCTCTTGCCCCTACCTGCTAAATCACTGGGATTACAGGCACGAGCCACTGGGCCCAGCCTTACTTAATTTTTCTCAATGTCCATGTTCTATATATTCAATGGAATTTCCCTGCTATGCTCCAACCATATAACTCACCATATGAGACACAGGTAATAAATGCTATTTTATTTTTAAACATCAGACACTTAATGTGCTAACTTTGTAACAAGGTTTGAGTGAGGCACCTCTCATACAATGGTGTGAAAGCCTGATCATCACACTTGTGAACCACAAAGGGATCATAAATACTTGTTTTTGCAGTGCTGTCGATCAAACCTAGGGCCTCGTGCATGCTAGGCAAATGTTCTACCACTGAACTATACTCCCAGCTCCATAAAATTTATTTTTTAGGTCTTTTAAAAAATATTATAGAAAGATTATTGTATTTTATTTATTTATTTTATTTATTTATTTTTTTGGAGACAGGGTCTCACTATATAGCCCAGGCCGACAAATTCAAAATCTTCCTGCCTTAGTCTCCGAAGTGCTGTGATTATAGGCATGTACCACCAGGCCTAGCTAAGAATTATATTTATTAGTATATATTTATTGTACAAATTAAGGGTTTTCATTATGACATGCATGCATATACACATACACACACACTCACATCTAATGTGCTTTGAGTATATTTGCCCCCTCTATTACTCTTTATTTTCCTCCTCCTTCCTCTTTTCTTCTTCTCCTACTATATCCCTCTCATTTCCTCTTTTAGTTTCAAGTCCTTCTTCCACCCCCAGCTTCCATATATAAGTAAAAACATATGATATTTGTCTTTCTGAGTTTGGTTTATTTCACTTCACATGATGATTTCCAATTCCATACAAAAGAATTGTATTTTTATTATTATTTTTTGCAGTCCTGAGGATCAAACCCCAGGACCTTGCTAATATTAGACAAGTACTCTGCCACTGAGCAACACCCCCACTCCTATGGACCCTCTTTGGTTGCACAGTTAAATCATTCTTATCCTAGACAACCTGCTTGGGCACTTTGACAGGCTGGTGATTTTGTTCTGCCTGTGAGTAGATGACTGAATTCTTCTCGAATGTCCTAAAACCAAATGCAAGCATCAAGGACCTGTGAACCAAAATCTCTGCCAAAATGCAGAGTCACCCTGGAAGTCACCTCAGGAGTCAAGTATTTGACAAGAAGATTTTCTAAAAAGCGCTTTTTCAAAATGGGATTAATAGGTGGTCAATCTCGAGGAGACACTAGAAAGAGCTGAGATATCAAGGGCCATAGGTCACGAGCCCACCTTGGTGATACAAGGGCAAAATGTGCTTGACAAACTTCAGAACCAGCCGGTGTAAATTATTACCCTCAAATGAAAAGGACAAGGGCAATGATAATAGATCAGAGAAAAGTTAGGTACTAGTATTAAAGTAATAACTATTGTAGGAAGCAAAAACAATATTTTATTTACTTATTTACTTATCGATTGTTTGATTGATTGAGTGATTGCAGTGCTGGGAAGTAACCCAGGGTCTTGAGCATTCTTGGTATGCACTCTACCACTGAGCTATACCCCTAACCCAAGAATATGTATGAGCTGCAGTTAGCAGGACTATGGTCCTCTGTTGCTGTCATCAACTAATGTTTCATAGGTAAATATTGCTGGCAGTTACTCAAAGATGCTATGTTATTTAAAGAAAGTATTTTATTTAGTTCTGATTATTTAGTTTTGTTCTTTGGTATTGGTGATCGAGTCCAGGGTTTTACACACATCAAGTGAACACTGATCCATAGTTTTAATATTTTTAAACTAATAAATTTTATGAATTAAACTAAAAATAATTAAAAATTATTTAATTATTTAATAGTTAAAAGTTTCTTTACTTTTCATTTTTCTCATTGTCAAAATAATATTTATTCATTATTTTAAAACTGGAAGGTATAGAAAATTATAAACTATCAGAGAAATATGTATAATTTCACCACCTAGAGGTATATTTCTTTCTAGTCTTTACAAAAATGTTTATTTTTTAGAGTTGAGGTCATTTGATAGAAAATTTTACTTTTTGCTTTTTAAAAAATTAATGTAACATAAGTATTTCCTCATTTACTCAAAAACTCATAAATTAGAAAATCTTCCACTGTTTGAAAGCATCAGTATATATACATAATAATGTTCAACATCATGGTGTGGCAATAAAGGTACACGTTTTGGTCAGATACTAGCTGTGTGACCTTTGAAAATAATGACAACAACAATAATAGCAGCTGTGTGGAAAAGGGTTAACATAGCAGATTATCCTTAGAAAGGCCTGCTTACAATGTTAGCCTTTGGTTGATGTCTCTGGGACCTTAGAATTGAGGAGAACTCCCACTATTTCCTACATGTTAAGAGTGGCTCTCTTTGCCTAAGCTATTTGTGCACACAATATGGCTTATGTTGAAAACCTGGTTTGTTTCTGAATGTCTAGAAGTTTAGTGTTTACCAGACAAATGGTGTCTATGTGACTCAGCTCTGGTAAAAAATGTGAGTACTGGGTACTTAATGAGCTTTCCTTGTAGGTGACATTTCACACTCATCACAACTTGTTGCAGAAAAAAATCAACACTTCTTGTGTGACCACAGGAAGAAGACTCTTAGCACCTTGTAGCTGATTTTCCACAGACTCTGCCTTATGTACATTTTCCCTTTGTTGAATATACATATACATGCAGTTTATTTTTAATAAAAATGTGTTACGCATACTATTCTCCAATTTGGACTCTTTACTTGATAGTATTACTTGGACATTTTTCTATGCTAAGACTTAAAGTTCTTTTATACTTTTTAATAGCTTGTTCGTGTGTGTGTGTGTGTGTGTGTGTGTGTGTGTGTACACATACATACATATGTATAGATATAGATAGATATTTGAGACAGAGTTTTGTTATGTAACCAGGTTGTCCTGTCTCCACCTCCTGAGTTTGTTTGTTTTTGAGATGGAGTTTCTCTTTTTTGCCCAGGCTGGTCTTAAACACTTGGGCTCAAGCAATTCTCTTGTCTCAGCTTCCCAACATGAATCCCAATGACAGGCTTCTATATTATTTTTTAACAATCTAATAAAACCAGACATAAAGCTGAAGCAAGAGTACTGACATGAGTTCAAGGCCAGCCTGCTCTACATATGAGTTCCAAGCCATCCCAAGCTATACAGAGAGACCCTGTCTGAAAATTAATTACAACAACAACAAAACAAAACAAAAAATCCCACAGATGTTAATCTTTTTCTCCAAGAAATTAGTTTTACTCATATGATTTCAAGAATTCAAGATTATTCTAATGATTAGCATACTTACAGGATATTACAGATATAACCAAGAGACCAAATATCCCTAGAGAAGAATTTACATGCCCAGAAAATGTCCATAATTCTTAGTAAAAGATTTACCCTTACAATGCCTTACATGTATGTACTTGCATTTTATATAGGTTGATCAATTGGTTTTGTTTTGTTTGGTTTTGTTAATTTTGTGGTACAGGAGGGCTAGGGTACAGGAGGTACAAGGCCTCGCACATACTTGCAAGTCCTCCACCACTGAGCTGCACCCCTAGCCCCTTTTGTATTTTTTATCTTGAGACAAGATCTTGCTAATTTTTTTCAAGCTGCCTCTGTCCTCAAACCCGCTAGCCTCCTGCCTCAGCCTCTCAAGTCACTGGGATTACACGTATATACCAATACACCTGGCTGGTTGATTAGTTCTTAGAAATACTTTCAGGTATATTATCATTCTAAGACCAAAGGTAAAGTAAAAACTATTTATAGTAGGTCAGAATGCTAGCAGACAAAAGGTATACAAACATTGCTACAACTGATGGCTCAATATTTACTTCAACTCCATGTGCCCTCAGAAAACATTAAGTATGATGGAATTTTGGGCAATTTGGAAGAGCGAGGAAGGACACCCATTTGGATTTGGTTTGACTCAAAAGATAAAATGTGATTGATTTTGAAAGGTATATTCTAGTCAAGGCTCTTATATAAGCCAGTTATGTGATGAACATAGCATCTTGTTCTCAATAAACATTTGAAAGTATACTTACAATATGTGACTTGAGCTTTGTTCTTTAAAGATTAAGTGGTTTTTCATTTGTTTGCTCTTTGTTGTGGGATCAAACTTAGGTGGCAAAGTTGTACATAAGAGTTAAGAAGTGGAACTCTGTCAAAAGGGAAAATTATGGGGGAGGAGGGGCACAAGAGGGGAAGGGGGAAGTTATCTGGGCAATGTACAATGAAACACATATCTGGAAATGTCACAGTGAAATGCATGTCAGAATGAAATAGATTAAGTTGTACATTAAAAATTTCTAATAAAAAAGAGGGAAAATTATAATCTGCAGAATCATGGGAAGTTCTTTCTTCAGGGACTAGAGAGAGAAATTCACAGCTACATGCTTAGAAAGCACAATTACAGTGGGAGAAAATGAAGACATTTCTATATTGCCCCACACGTCTGTCAGCTTGTGGTGTGGGGGCTTCTAAGATGCTGTGATGCTGAAAGCTATACCACCTGTATTTCAGAAACCACCAGAGCCACCCATGGTAATCATGTTTCTGCTGAGCTTCCAGACTAATAAGACAGTCTAGGGAGAAGAACATGGCAGCCCATTCCTGGAACAATTTTTGTTCTAGTTGTGAGGTACCATCAAGTCCATAGGGTCCAAATCATAGTGACCCTATCTACAACAAAATGAAACACTACCCAACACTGTGCCCAGCACTATGTCAGTGCTCCTCTTCTATTCATAGAGTCTTTGATGACCGATTGTTTCTGGAGTGGGCTGCCAGGTCCTTCTCCCAAGCCTACAGCTCCCAGTATTCCCAGGTATCTGCCATCCAAGTACAAACCATATATGACCTTGTGTCACATCTGAGATCTGAGGAGATTGGACACCAAGGTGGTATGGTTGTAGCTGGATCCTTTAACATAGCTTCTATAAATTAATGTGTCCTGAACTTTTTATTTTTATATATATTAATCATTCACATTCTGATTAAAAAGTGGTTACTTTTTCTAATTATATGGATAACACTGCAATGAAGATCTTTGTGTGAAAATAGTGTTACCATTGTACTTTCTCCTTAAATAAACTCCCAGAAGTAGATCCATGTCAAAATATTTACACATATTATGATATATGTGTATCATATTCTGACAGTTGCTTTCTATTATATTAGTTTCAGTATGGCTCATAGTGTATAAGTACACAATTTTTAATAAAACTTTTAGCTTTTCTTTTTCATTCTTGTACTTTAGTACATGGAACATTACCTACATCTTTCACACATATGTGCACACACACACACATCACTTCTAAACTGCCATAAGATTAGCAGATCTGCTCCCAATGCCTTTCTGCCATGACAGTCTGCCTCCCTACAGCCTAGGAGCAATAGATCCAAGTGATTATGGCCTGAAACCTCTGAGACTGTAAACCCAAATAAATTATTCCTCCCTTTAAGTTGTATTAGTCAGGTATTTGTCACAGAAATGAGAACCTGACTAACCCAATTTTTAATGAGATCAAATATTTTTCCAAGTACATGGTACATTTCCCTGAAACAAATCTTGCTGTTGATTTGGGATGAAAAATGGAATGCAGGCTGGAAACCTGAATAATTTGGATTCAAATTATTAGTCTAAGTACTTGAATGTATAGACCTTACAATTCAGCTCCAAGATTTGCAGAGGTTTGTTTTCTTTGTCCTGGGAAAGATGACACAGTCATAAATGAAATTTGGAAGTGGACTTTTGCCTTAAGAGAAAATTATAACATGCAATTACACAGAGAAATTTCTTCTTGAAGGACTGGAGAGAGATGTGAACAGCAACCTGCCTGGGAAGCCCACTTTCACTGGTAGAAAATCAAACCATATCAATAATTTATCTTTTTGAGTGGATGGAGGCCTGAATTAGAATTCGTCATCTGCCCCCTGGAACACTTGAATAATGATTCCTGATATCTTGAAGGGCTGGGATTTAGCTCAGTTGTTAGAGCGCTGCGCTGCAGTCTCTGAGGTCCTGAGTTCAATTCCCAGCACCACAAAAATGGGAGAAGGGCCTGGCAATCCACTCCCAAGGCAATCCCAAAACAGTCAGCCATTGAAAATCCTATGAGGGTCGCTATGAGTCAGATACTGACTCGACAGCACCTAACAACAACAATATCTTGAATCCCATCCACAACTTTTGAGGAGTTTTTGTAGACTAAGAATCAGATGTTGTTAGGTGCCATAGAGTCGCGTCCAACTCATAGCGACCCTATGTACAGCAGATCGAAACACTTGCCAATTCTGTGCCAAGCAAACGATCTTATTTATGTTTAAACCCATTGTTGCAGACACTGTGTCAATCCATCTGGTAGAGGGTTTTCCTCTTTTGCGTTGACCTGCCACTCTCCCAAACATGATATCCTTCTCCAGGGATTGATCTCTCCTGACTACCTGTCTGAAATATGTAAGACGCAGTCTGGCCATTCTTGCTTCCAAGGAGCACTCTGGTTGCACTTCTTCTAGGACAGATTTGCTGGTTCTTTTGGCAGTCCATGGTATATTCAATAGACGTCTCCAGCTCCACAATTCAAAAGCATCAATTCTTTTTCTGTCTCTCTTGTTCAATGTCCAGCTTTCACAACCATATGATGCCACTGAAAATACCATGGCATGAGTCAGACACACCTTCATCTTCAATGTGACATCTTTGCTTTTCAATACTCTAAAGAGATCTTTTGCCATAGCTTTTCCTAGAGCAATGCATCTTTAAGAATCAGATAGCAATGTTTAACAGGTGTGTACTGGGTTTGAATAGTTTGAACAAAATTTAGAATTCTTCTCATTAGATTGAATGATCTGAATATAATTATTTTCATTTTTGTCAACTTATACATTGCTGTTGAAGAATACACATGGAAAGAAAGTTTGGAGTGGACATGAGAGGAAAGCTGGATACATAGTCTGAAGTGATGGAAGTTATTCTCTAGTTCCGAGACTGGAGAGAGAAAGTAGAGATCCTACAAAGGGAGCACACACTCCGTGAGAGACAATCATGCCATGTCAACAGGACTTCAGTAACAGATTGAGATATTGAGAAGTTCATTCTCTCTTTGAACAATGTATGAGAAAGGCAAGTACCTGGTGCATTCCCTTGTGCCCACTTCTGATAGGATTAAATGCTGAAAAATGTAATGCAGCCTATAATCCACAATGAATTTGATTTGAATTATTAGGTCTAAACCAACCAATAAAAATCCAAGATTTTCATAAGTTTGTTGTCTTTCATCTTCCACAGGTGGCAATGTCATAAAGAGAGTTGGAATTGGACATGTGTTGAGAGGGAAAATTATAGCCCTTAGAGTCACAGGAAGTTCTTTCTTCAAGGACTACAAAGAGAAGTCAACAGAAACATGCTCACAAAGCACATTTCACTGGGAGTAAATGAATTCATTTCAATATGATTTGCCCCAAGTGTCTGTCAGCCTGTGCTGTGAAGGCTTCCAAGTTGCTGTGATGTAGAAAGCTATGCCACCTGTATTTCAGAAAACTACAGAGCCCACCCATGATGGTCAAGTTCCTACTGGAATGCTGATCATCCAGGGAGAAGAATATGATAGCCCACTCTCAAAAAATTGTTCTTGTTGTGTGGTACTGTTGAGTCTGGTCTGAAGCATCAGGACCCTACTTACAACGGAAGGAAACACTATCCAACACTGTGCCATGCCCAGCATGAATGTCAGTAGTACTCTCCTACCATAGGGTATTCAATGACATTGTTTCTGGAGTGAGCGTCCCAGCCTTTCTTCCAAGCCTAAAGCACCTGCTGTTCCCAGTTGGTCTCACATCCAAGTACAAACCAGACCTGTCCCTGCTTAACCTCCCAGAACTTAGGAGTTTGGATATCAGGTTGGTATGGCTGTAACTGTGTCTATTAACATAGCTTCTGTAAATGAATATGTTTTGAAACATATATTTATATTTATACTTATAGCTATATTTACATTCCCCTCATTGTATAAGAATACAAATTTTATAATACATTTTACCTTTTTCACTTTTTAAACTTAGTACCTGGGACATTACCTATAACTTACACATAGAAGCCACCAACACACACACTCAAAGATTTTCAGAGGTGTGTTTTCCTTCACCTTGCAAAGGCAGTAGAGTCTAAGTTGAAACTTGGAAGTGAACTTTTGCCTTGAGGGGATATTATCACCTGCAGATCCAGAGATAAATTTCTTGAGAGATACCTCTGAAAATCTTGCATTCAAAGTGTAAATTCCACACATTCAAAATCATTGATGAATAATTCAAATCCAGTTTGTTCAGGATTCCAGGCTGCATCACATTTTCAGTTCTAATCAACATCAGGAACTGTTGCAAGGAAATATACCAGGTACTTGAGAAAATACTTGATCTCTTCAATAATTATGTTAGTCAGGTTCTCATTATTGTGACAAATACCTGAGCAATACAGTTGAACTAAAGAATTATTTATTTGGGTTTACAATTTCTGAGGTTTCAGACCAAGATCGCTTGGATCAGTTGTTCCTGGGCTATGGTGAGGCAAAGTATCATGGCTTAAGGGCACTGGGATCAGATCTGCTGATCTTATGGTAGCCTAGAAGTGGAGTGAGTGTATATGTGTGTGTGTAAGATATAAATAATGTCCCATGTGCTAAATTATAAAAATGAAAAAGAAAAGTATAAGGTATTATAAAATTAGTACACTTACATACACCTGCAGCCATACTACTATGGCATCCAATCCCATCAGATATCAGTAGTTAAGCAGGGTCGGGCCTGGTTAGTACTTGGATTGGTGACTGCCTGGGAACACCAGGTGCTATAGGCTTGGGAGGACCTGGCAACCCACTCCCAAAAATCAATCTGCCATTGAAAACCCTATGAATAGCAGAAAAGAATGACAATAGTGTTTTGCCTGCTGTTACGTAGAGTCACTATGAGTCGGATACTGACTCAATGGCACCTAACAACAACAACAACAACAACAACATACTTATATACAATGAGGGGAACTGAAACAAATATAATAGAAAGCAATTGTCAGAATATGATGCCTATATATGATGTTGTTGTTGTTAGGTGCTGTTGAGTCGTGTCCGACTCATAGTGACCTTCATAGTTTTCAATGGCAGACTGTTTTGGGATTGCCTAGGGAGTGGATTGCCACATGCTTCTCCCATTTTTGTGGTACTGGGACTCGAACTCGGGACCTCAGAGACTGCAGCACAGTGCTCTACCAACTGAGCTAAATCCCAGCCCCCATATATGATAATATGTCTAAATATTTTGACTTGGATATACTTCTAAGAGTTAAATGAAAATTTGGAATAACACTATTTTCATACAAAGATATTCATGGCAGTGTTATGCATATACTTATAAAATGTAACAATTTTCAATCAGAATGTGAATATTAATTAAAATATATAAATACAAAAATTTCAGGACATATTCATTTATAGAATCTATGTTAATGGATAGAGTTACAGCCATACCACCCTGACGTCCAATCTCCTAATGATTGTGCGGTTAAGGAAGAAGAGGTCTGGTTTGTCCTTGTATATGAGATCGCCTGGGAATATCAGGTGCTGTAGGCTTGAGAGAAGGAGCAGGCTGCCCACTAGAGAAACAATTAGCCATAAGAACCCCTATGAATCACATTGATTCACACATTGCAGAGTGTTTGGTAATGTTTCATTCTTTCGTACCTAAGGTTACCAAGGATCAGACTCAACTTGGCAGCACTTTACCACAAGAAAAAACTTTTTTTTCAGGAGTGGGCTGCCATGTTCTTCTCACTAGAATGTCTTAGTCCGGGAGCTCAGCAGGAACCTGACCACCATAGGTGACATTGATGTTTTCTGAAATAGAGGTGGCATAGCTTTCATTATCACAGCAACTTGTAAGCCCCCATAGCACAGGCTGATAGACATGGGGGGCAAGTCATATAGAACTGTATTAATTTTCTCCTAATAAAATTGTGCTTTGTGAGCATGTTGTTGTTCAATTCTCTCTTTAGTCCCTGAAGAAAAAACTTCCCATGACTCTGCAGGTTTCAATTTTCTCTCTCGAGACATGTCCACTTTCTGCTCTCATTTATGACTTTGCCATATATGTAAGGTGAAAGAAAACTGTCCTATGAAAATCTTAGATTTGAATTGTTAGGTTTAAGAATTTGTTGTTGTTGTTGTTGTTGTTGTTGTTGTTAGGTGCCACAGAGTTGGGTCCAACTCATAGCAACCCTCATAGGGTTTTCAATTTTTGATTGTTTTGGGATTGTTTCGGGAGTAGATTGTCACTTCCTTCTCCCATTTTTGTGGTACTGGGAACCAAACCCTGGTCCTCAGACAGTACAGAGCAGGTGCTCTACCAACTAGTCTAAACCCCACCCCAGGCCTAAGAATAGCAATTTGAATTTGAATAGCAATTTAGTCTGATTCTCAGACTAAAAATCTGTTCAAAACATATGGATGAGATTTGAGGTATTAGGGTGCATTCATTATTCAGGTGTTCAATAGAGGCAGATGACAAATTCCAAATCAGTCTTCCCCAACACAAAAGAAACATTATTGATGTGGTTTGAATTTCTACCACTGAATATGGGCTTACCAGTCATGTTGCTGTTCACGTCTCTCTCCAGTTCCTCAAGAAGAAATTTCTCTCTGGCTCTGCATGTTATAATTTTCCCTCAAAGCAGAAGTCACTTCCAAGTCTCATCTTTGACTATGCTACCATTGCAAGGTGAAAGAAAACACACCACTGAAAACCAGATTTGAACTGTAAAGTTCATACATTCAAATACTTAGACCAATAATTCAAATATAATTATTTAAGCATGCAGGCTGCATCCAATTTTTTTCAGCCCTAGTCAATTGCAGGAAATGTTGCAGGGAAATGCACCATACACTTGGAACAATACTTGATCTCATCAATAATTGTGTTAGTCAGGTTCATGTTGCAGTGACAAACATCTGAGTAATACAACATGAAGAGAGGAATTCTATGGCTTTACAATTTCAGAGGTTTCAGAATATAATCACTTGGATCAGTTGGTCCTGGGCTGCGGTGAGATAAAGTATCATGACAGAAGGACATTGGGAAGTAATCTGCTAAATTTATGGCAACCTAGAGCTGTGTGTGTGTGTGTGTGTGTGTGTGTGTGAAAGATATGTGTAATAAACCATGTATGAAAATACAAAAATGAAAAAGTAGAAAAATGTATTATAAAATTTGTAAATTACCCACTATAAGGGAAACTGATATTAATATAATAGAAAGCAATTGTGAGAATAATATATACCTATATATATATGTTTAAATAGAAAGCAACTGTGAGAATAATATACATATATATATATATATATATGTTTAAATATTTTGACTTGGATCTACTTCTGGGAGTTTATTTAATGTAAAATTAAAATAACACTATTTGCAGCTGGGCGTGGTGGTGCACGCCTGTAATCCCAGCGGCTCAGGAGACAGAGGCAGGAGGATCACGAGTTTGAGACCAGAGGCAGTCTGCGTAATTTAGCGAGACTCTGTCTCACAAAGTTAAAATATGGGCTGGGGGTGCAGCTCAGTGGTCCAGCACATGCAAAGCATGCAAGCGCGAGGCCCTGGGTTCTACCCCTAGTACCGCAACAAACAAACAAAACAAAACAAAAAAAAACAAACACTATTTTCATATGAAGATGTTCATTATAAGGTTTTCAATCAGAATGAGAATAATTAATTAAAATATACACATACATAAAGTTAGGACATTCATTTATAAAACCGACATTAATGGATACAGCTACAGCCTGTAAGCTGGGAGAAAGACCTGGCAGCCCCCTCCAGAAAGAACTGGCCATAAAAAGCCCTACTAATAACACTGGAACACTGTCAATTGTGCCGGGCCTAGCACAGTGTTTGGTAGTATTTCTATCTCTTCTATTTTGGGTGGCTATGGTAAGGACATGACTTGAGGACATCTCGCAACAAGAACAACAATTGTTTGGGGAGTGATCTTCCATGATCTTCTCTCTCGAATGCCTTAGTCTGGAAGCTCAGCAGGAACAGGAGCACAATGTGTAACACTGATATTTTCTGAAATTTGGGTGGCATACCTTTCAGCATCACAGCAACTTGGGAGCCCCAAAGCGCAGGCTGACAGTTTGGGCAAATCATATCAGAATGCATTCATTTTCTCCCCTTTAAATTGTGTTTTGTCAGCGTGTTGTTCAATTCTTTCTCCTGTCCCTGAAGAAAACAATTTCCCAGTACTTTGGAGGTTATTTTTCCCCCTTGACACATGTCTACTTCCAGATCTCATTTATGACTTTGCCACCTGGGCAGGGTGAAAACACCAATCCTATGGCAATCTTGGGTTTGAATTATTAGGTCTAAGGAATCAAATTCAAATTGTTCCGGATTCCAGGCTTTATTACCTTTTTCAGTAATAAATTCTGCCAGAAGTGGGTACAGTGTAATGCACAGGCTATGTTAAAAAGGGATCATGGTTTCTCAAGTGTGAGGCTATTATTCAAGTCCTGTTGACATGGCATGATTTTCTCCAACAAAACGTGTGCTCCCTTTGTAGGATGCTCTTTTTTCTCTCCAGTCTCTGAGCTGGAAAATACCTTTCATCTCTTCAGGTTAGGAATTCAGCTCTCCTCCCAACTCCAATTCCAATCTATCTTGCCATGGGTATATTTCAAGAAGAGAGTGTAAATTCACAAGTTGCAGATAAATGGCACTAGTATCACTTATTATCATGAGAATTATAAAATTTGCTCAAATTATTCCAATCCAACGTGAGCATGCTTCACATATTCATCTGATTTTCAACCTAAAAAACTGCTCAAAAATTGCAGATGAGATTTGAGATAGTAGGGTGCCTTCATCATTCAGGTTTTCCACAGGGGCATATGAGAAACTGAAATCAGTACCCCCAAAACACTTTAAAAAGTTCATTATTGGTATGATTTGAGTTTTACCCTGAATGGGGACTTCCCAGGCATGTTGGTCTTCCTGTCTCTCTCTAGTCCCTCAAGAACTAGTTTCTCTCTGATTATGAATGTTATAATTTCCCCTTACGGCAAAAGTCCACTTTCCAAGTGTGATCTCTAACTATGCTACCATTGCAAGGGGAAGGTAAACATATCACTGAAATTCTTGGATTTGAATTGTAAAGTCCATACATTCAAATACTTAGACCAATAATTCAAATCCAATTCATTCCGGATTCCAGGCTCCATTTCATTTTTCAGCCCTAATCAACTGCACAAGGGGTTGCAGGTAAAAGCACCATGTACTAAGATCCTTAACGATCCTTATTTGATCTAATCAGTAATTATGTTAGTCAGATTTTGTGGCTGTCAGAAATACCTGAGTAATACAACTGAAAGGAGTAAGTATTTATTTTTGGTGTACAACTTTTCATTTGAGTTTCAAAACAGGATCACTTGGATCAGTTGCTCTTGGGTTTTGCTGAAGCAGTGTCATTTCAGAAGGCCAGTGGGTGCTGATCTGCTAATCATATGACAGCTTAGAGAAGAATGTGCTTTTGTGAGTGTGTGTGCTCATATGTGTGAAAGATACATTTAATGACCTATGTACAAAATGACAAAATTTTAAAAGATAAATTATATTACATAATTTGTAACCCAGTATGAGGATAACTTAACCTAATAGTATAGAAAGAAACTGTCAGAATATGATACACATATATCAAAATAAACATTTTGACTTGGGCCTACATCTGGAAGTTCTTTTAATGAAAAATGACAATAAAATTATTTTCACCACCTCTTACATTTAAAATGTACTTGTATTCCTCAATCTTTTCAAATGTGTAACTACACTGAATCAATATAAGTGAAAAATCCAATATATATCCTGACACAGAATCATTATTAAATCATGTCTAATTAAAGTGCTATTTACAAAGGAAGAATAAAGGTTAAGAAGTAGAACTGGATGTTAAATTGACATGTGACATAATTTCCTAACTTTCTGCCTACAGAGGTTACAGAGGTTATGACAAATTTATTTAACTTTAGAGAGTAAGTTTATTATAAGAATCTTATTTTTTTTTTCCTGAAAATGAACACTTGATGTGATAATACCAGGAATCCAACTCCAAAACTCAAAATAAATACATCATGAATATGTACATGTATTTCCTCAGTATTAGGCACAGGCTTGCTATTCTAGGCAATTTCTTTTCTACTGTTTTGTTTTTTCTCCAGTAACTACATTATCTGGCCTGCAGCCATAGCCCTGTGGCATTCGATCCCGTCAGATCTCGGAAGCCAAGCAGGGTCGGGCCTGGCAACCCCCTCCCAAAAATCAATCTGCCATTGAAAACTCTATGAAGAGCAGAGAAGCACTGACAATAGTGTTTCCCCTGTTGTACAGAGGGTCGCTATGAGTCAGATACCGACTCGACAGCACCTAACAACAACAACAACAACAACTACATTATGTAATTCAGGAGATATTGAGTTCTATAAACATTAGGTTTTCATAATTATTTTTCTTATCATTAAAACCTAGTTGGATGCTAAATTGCTTAGATATAAACTACTTATCTAGCCAATTCTTAATGTTGTTGGAAATAAGGAATTAGATTCACATGTTACCATAATAGTTATTGGGGTATAGGACTCCTCCGTTATATTTTACTCTTTTGAGTGTAAAGACCATATCTTATTTATGAAAGTATTTCATATATATGGGAGACCCTCCATATGTGTCTGTCTTCTATATTTAACTGTTGCTGTTGTAGGTGCCATCAAGCTGGGTCCAACTCACAGCGACCCTCATAGGGTTTTCAATGGCTGATTACTTCAGGATTGTTTCAGGAGTGGGTTGCCAGGTCCTTCTCCCATCTTCGTGGTGCTGGGGATTGAACCCAGGTCCTCAGAAGGCAGCACAGCACTCTATCAACTTGAGCTAAACCCCAACCCCTATATTTAATTTGTTGTTGTTGTTAGGTGCCATCAAGTCGGTATCTGACTCATAGTGACCGTATGTACAACAGGTGAAACGCTATTGTTAGTGCTTCTCTGCTATTCATAGGGTTTTCAATGGCAGATTGCTTTTGGGGAGTGGGTTGCCGGGTCCTTCTCCCAAGCCTATAGCACCTGGTGTTTCCAGGTGGTCTCCCATCCAAGTACTAACCAGGCTTGACCTTGTTTTGCTTCTGAGATCTGATGGGATTGGACGACACAGTGCTACAGCTGCAGGCTGAACTAAGATTAGCTTTTTTTTTTAAACAGCTATCTCACTGCTTTGAGCCCCTATGATAAGCCTAGCTGGCCCTGATCCTGGTGTGGCACAGCTCAGGGGACTCCTGATAATGCCCAGAGCCAGACACCTCCCAACCCAAGTATATCTCAGCATGGGGTGAGGTACCATTGAGGACACAAAGCACTCCAGCCCTGCCCCACAGACTCAAGGCTGTGTCTCCTTACAAGGCTGAGCTCCACTGGGCATCAGGGGTGCAGGCTCTTTCCAAGAGATCTGTAACTTTGTTTTAACAACACAGGAATTTTTGTTCTCAAGTCTTAGTCTATACCTCCAACTCTAAACATGGTAACACAGAGAATTCTTTTAATTGAAAGTTTCTGCAAACAATGAACTTAAAATATTTTGATCATGCTTTTCCTCACATCTCTTACAGTATATGCCAGATTTTATATAACATTGTTCCAAAAGTATTTTTTGAGAACTTTGCATGACCATTTGAGGTTTATACACATAAAAGTATTTTTAATATGCTGTCACATTCCAATCCTAATTTGACTAGACATAAAATTTAAACTCAATTTTCTTCAATACTTTCAAAAAATTCCATTGTCATACATGCAATAGTTTTGAGAAGTTTGAAGTCCTGATTCCCTTTAAGATTCTTTTTCTCTATAAGCTTTTATTTTTTCTCAGATATTCTTAAATTTCACTATAACTCTTCCTTAACACTATTACTTTCTTATATTCTTGTTGTTGTTGTTAGGTGCTGTCGAGTTGAGTCCAACTCAGAGAGACCCTATGTACAGCAAATCAAAACACTTGCCAATTCTGTGCCAGGCAAATGACCTTATTTATGTTTAAACCCATTGTTGCACACACTGTGTCAATCCATCTGATGGAGGGTTTTCCTCTTTTGCGTTGACCTGCCACTCTTCCAAACATGATGTCCTTCTCCAGGGATTGATCTCTCCTGACTACATGTCTGAAATATGTAAGACACAGTTAGGCCATTCTTGCTTCCAAGGAGCACTCTGGTTGCACTTCTTCTAAGACAGATTTGTTGGTTCTTTTGGCAGTCCATGGTATATTCAATAGACGTCTCCAGCACCATAATTCAAAAGCATCAATTCTTTTTCTGTCTCTCTTGTTCAATGCCCAGCTTTCAAAGCCATATGATATGACTGAAAATACCAAGGCATGAGTCAGGCGCACCTTCGTCTTCAATGTGACATCTTTGCTTTTTAATACTCTAAAGAGATCTTTTACTACAGCTTTTCCTAGAGCAATGCGTCTTTTGATTTCTTGACTGCTGCTTCCATGGGTGTTGATTTTTATAGAGCCAAGCAAAGCAAAATCTTGGACAACCTCAATCTTTTCTCCATTTATTGTGAAGTTGCGTGGTGACCCAGTCATAAGGATTTTTGTTTTGTTGATGTTTAGTCGTAACCCATATTGAAGGCTATGATCTTTGATCTTCATCAGTAAATGTTTTAAATCCTCTTCACTTTCAGCAAGCAGAGTTGTGTCATCTGCATAACACAGGTTGTTAATGAGTCTTCCTCCAATCTTAATGCCGCGTTCTTCCTCATAAAGTCCAGCTTCTCGGATTAT
>VMDO01028450.1:0-12087 GCA_007922755.1 Pedetes capensis
TCAACTGAACACCAGCGGCTGTGGCTGTGCCTTTAAGGCTGAGCTGTACCAGCACTTAGCCTGCAGCATTCCATGCTGCAGGCCTAGAGCCAGCACTTAAAGGGATAGAGCCTTGCTCTATAGGGGCTGCTTGCTCCTTGCTCTCCATAAGGGGAGCACCCGAATAAACCTTCCCTGTTCTTCTCCAACCATCTGAAGGTCTCCCGAGGTCCTTCTTTCCCGACATCGGCCACGTTTTATGTTGAGGATTTGGCCCTAACTTTAGCCGGGCTAGAGCTAAAACCCCGACAGTTCCCATCCTTCCTGCATGTAAAATATACTCTCATACCTGTCTCCAGTTTAGATTAAGAGCAGATGGAGCGTTCTTCTGGTCTTCCCAGGGTCACTCACATAGCTTCAGGCATCTTGTGGTTAGTGAGAGGCTGGCTGTCCCAGAGAGTTTAGGGGTTGGCTTCTCTCTGCTGCGACTGGTCTCTCCATTCTCAGGATAGCATTTCTTCCTTACCTGTCAGCACTGGGGTCAACATGCACAAAAGCTGAGGCCACAAAGCATCCTGAAGCCTTGGCTCAGAATTCACATTGTATCTACTTATATAAATCGTATTGGTCAGATGAAATCAGAAGGAACCAGACAGGACCAAATAGAGAGCTGGGGAAGTGGCCTTTACTTCCTGTTGAAGAAGAGCGGCAAAGGCAACCTGGTGATGAGGCATCAGTGGAGAGATCCGAGGCATCAGTACAGAGATCCGAGGCATTTCCGCAGCTGTCTTTTAAACAGCCTGTCACTTTTTCCAACTCTTATTATTTTAATCCTTTCTGTAGAAAGCAAGTAAGCATACATGCTTTTATAAATAGAAAAAACTTCAAAATATTCTTCCTTAGATGTTAGTCACATAAACTGCATGCTGATTCATAATCTATAGATCATGGCACAGACTGTTTCAATCTCTTTCAGAATGAAGCACTTGTTTACACAAATGTGGCTAGCAACTGCTATTGTGCCACTTACAATCATTCCTTCTAATTTCTTCCTGAGCATAATATTTGTGCTAACTTAGGGGCTGACTTTATAAGCTTCTAGGTAATATGGCACCTTGTAATTGCTCTTCTTGAGAAAAGTGTTGATTTGAATGAAGCCTGAATGATTTTGTTTTTGTTTTCTAGCCCTTACACTTAGAAAACAAATTCTGTTCCCTCAGTCACCTTGTGAACTTGTTATGAAAGAATATAAAAGGTTAATTTAGCATGAAGGGCAGAACACTTTAATGAAGTGGCCAATGATCACTGCCAGCATGCAGTTGGAAGAAGTATAACAATGGACCACAAATTGTGGAAGAGGTGCAGATGTTTCATGAATTTAGTAAACCATTTTTGTGGGCTCATCACCATTTTTTGTGTAGTGTTCTTTGTTTGTTTTGTTGCTTTTGAGAAATTGTTATGTTTATATATACCATTTGCCACATACAGTGCATGTGTAGATTCACGTTATACCCTGCCCTGGGATTTATCCTCTGGATTTTATGATGGTTTATGGTGTTGAGGTGCTTGAGCTACAGTTTTCATCATTACTTGTATCAGTAATGATCCATTTGTGAGCCATCTATCCAATCCTTGTGATTCAGAAATATAATGCAACAAAACATTATAAAAATATAAATTTTAACAGCTGGAGGTGGGGCTCAGTGGTATAGTGCTTACCTAGAGTGCATGAAGCTCTGGGTTCGGTCCCCTATATTACAAAAAAAAAAAAGAATTAAATAAAATAAAACTTAACAGACTATAACACACAAATCACATAAAAGTGTATTTCCTAAAGACAGCATATTGTTCAAATAGAATATGGTCCAAAACAAAACCAATGTTGCTGTGTTTATAGTATATACTCCACCTGAAAACAAGGATTATTATGTATCATAAACAGAAGGGTGTTTGTACAATTATCCTTTATATCTCTTTATGTAAAGTAATAAGAGTACCAGGATTGTTCTCCTATTGCAAGAAATATTTCCATAGGAGTAAGGTATGAGAGCCTACAGCTGTAGCCCTGTGGCATCCGATCCCGTCAGATCTTGGAAACTAAGCAGGGTCGGGCCTGGTTAGTACCTGGATGGGAGACTGCCTGGGAAGACCAGGTGCTGCAGGCTTAGGAGAAGGACCTGGCAACCCCCTCCCAAAAATCAATCTGCCATTGAAAACCCTATGCACAGTAGAAAATCACTGACAATAGTGTTTCCCCTGTTGTACAGAGGGGCGCTATGAGTCGGATACCAACTCGATGGCACCTAACAACAACAACAACAAGGTATGAGAGGTTCAAGGAGGAAGATCTACAATCAAGGTGAGGATAGTCTCTTGGCCCAGTGCCTAGGGAAAGAAGTTGAGGACAGTCTCTGGTCCAAACGCCGGAGGCAGAAGAGAGCCACAGCTGCCCTTGAGGTAGCATAAGAACTGTAGCCTTTGGTACTGAGCTGTATTCACTTTGGGTTCCTCTCAGCCCTTGTAAGGGCAGAGAAAATAAAGAGCTTTCCATCCCCACAAGGCAAAAGTGCCTGAGGCTTTTCCTTTCTCCACCCTCTCGTGGCATTCCTGAGGGCAGCAGGAGTCCATGCCCCTCACCCAAAGGTCCTGAGTGAGTTTTGTTTAGTTATCTGTGTGAGTGGCCACACCTCCTGTCTGAATATCTGGGCTGGACCATTGAGTAGTGTGCCACACAAGAGGTGAAAAAATTGAAGCCCATAACCTCCTTTGCTTTCAGTTATGCCACTGTGGTGTCCGATCCTGTCAGATCGGAAGCTAAGCAGGGTCAGGCCTGGTTAGTCCTTGGACAGGAGACCGCCTAGGAACAGGAGGTGCTATACGGTTGGGAGAAGAACCTGGTCACATGCTCCCAAAAAACAATCAGCCATTGAAAACCCTCTGAGTAGCAGAGGAGCACTAACAATCTTGTTTTACCTGCTGTACATAGGGCTGCTATGAATCGGATACCAACTCAATGGCACCTAACAACAACAACCACATGACCTCCTTTGCTGGGCAAACCACTGGACCATGAGACGAGGGATTTTTTTTCATATATATATGTATGTGTATATGTACATACATATATATATGCAATAGCAAAGCATGTTTTATTTTGTTAATGATTATTTGTGATTTGTGATATGAACTAGAAAGGAGTTGAGCCTCATGTGACCAGGGCATCAGTTCAGTTCCATGCAACAGCAACATTTAACATGTTTATGAAGCTCTTTAACATCTGGATGGTATGAATACTACCCTGTCAGAACCAAGGAGACCATTAACCATCTACACGGAGGCATCAATGCAAACTAGCTAAATTTTAGCCACAGCATGATTTTAAAAAATAAAATAAAATAAAATCACTTTTTTGGGTGAGGGATCAACATTCTGCCTTCCAATCCTCAAAATAAACTTGAACAAGAAAACTTTCAGCAGTGTGTCTGATAAACTTGAGTTTCCACTCATCCAATGCAAGTATAGTATCTAACGTCTGGTCTGAAAGATGATCCTTCAACTGTAAGGACATGGATCTTTTCCCCTCACATTTTTAAAAGCTTCTTACTAGCAGACCCTTTTCTTAGCAATTTGATTGACCTCACTCCCTGTGTTCCTTTCTTATTATTCCTACTATGAGCCCTTCTCAAACTGGTCATAGTCAATATGTCTAGAGTTAAATACTTTAGTGTGGCCCTTTGACCCCCAAAGAGTGTATTTGTGTTGAGTTTTTCCAAAAACTTCTACTCAGGAGCCCTAATAACTCTTAACTGGTGATGGATGGCCCTAACAGACAGAAGCAATGTAGTCATGTCCACCTAGTACAGGCTAATTCTACAGAAGCGCTCATTCCTTTGGTAACTTCCTAAGATTAAGCCTACTTGTTGGTAATCGTGTGTGTGATTTTGACTCACTAATGGTTCAACATACAAAAGGATTCATGTCGCTGACACCTGATGTCACCAGGTATGTTAATTTTTTAAAGGTTACTAGACCTCTATTTTTATGCATTATTCTAATCTTTATAGCAATCACATTGAACAAAAATGGTGTCCAAACAAGTTCCTATGTCTATGAAGACTACTGGTCCTCGATGTCTCAAGTTGTACAACCACTTTTGAAAGAATTAGATGAAAAAGATGAAGATGTGAGTGATGTGGACAATTGTTTCCCAGTTCCAAAGTGACTACAGGCTTAGGGCAAGGGCTTGAGATGCTCAGATGCCTCTTGGGGGGTCTGTAATGCTTTCTAGTAAAAGCAGTTTATAAGTGACTCTGACAACTTTATTCGTGTACCTAACAACAATAACTACAAATCCAGAACACTTGTCTCTTTAAAGTGTTGCAAATTGGTGTGCAGAAACTTTGATACTAACTTTGAAGCTTACTCTTCTATGTTTTGTCTCTTACTTTGTTCCATAATTGAATAAAGTTTCAGTTAAAAACACCAAGAAGTGACTTTCATTTTAAGTATGAAAGACTTTTCCAAATTAACATACATTTATTTGTAATATTTTTTGTTTATAAAATGTTAATAAATATATATCTCAAAACCAATACAGACAAACTATTTTAAGAAAGATTTAATCTAAAAACATAAAGTCACTTGCAACAACAACAAAATACCTATACCTCCTATATGTTCCTATACAAGGATACAGGTGACCTGATATCACCAGTTATTTTTCAGTTAGAGCTTGTTACCAATTAATTGTTAATTTTTTTCAATGAAGCAATACAGAATGTGTTCTTCTCTCTGATCCCCTGAGAGGGAATCATTCGTTAGCAACTCAACTTGATGTCTTTCTTGAGAGGATGCTTTCCTTCATTACTTCTGTCTCCTGGAGTTCTCACGTCCTGGATTCTAAGGCATGGTTGGTTAGAGCCACATAGCACAGCATGTTTAAACAGACATCTGTCCTCCAGGGTAGCTTTAGTTTTCCTCTCAAACAAGCTTCAACATCCTCAGTGGGATCCTTTATATCTCACTCTCTGTTGGATATTCCTTGGGCTATTGTTGCTAAGATAGTTTCCTATTGTCATGGCATTTAAAATAGACAAAGGGGATACTTGTCAGATAGTTTGTCGATAGTGCATGTCGGTTTTGTATGTTGGTTTTGTATCCTGCAACTTTACTGATTCATTCATTCATTCACTACTTTTATTTTTAACTTTTTTTTTTTTTTTGCATTATAGGGTTTGTACACAGGGCAAGTGCACTACAACTGAGCTGCAACTCCAACTACTTTTTTTTTTTTGGTTGTTTATATATTTTGAGACAGGTTCTCACTAAGTTGTGCAGGCTGCCTCTGGCCTGGAACTCTTGATTCTCCTGCCTCAGACCCCAAAGTCACTCAGATTACAGGTGTGCCCAACCAAGCCTGGACTAGAAATTTTTTCCTTACATTTTTGTTATTGGGGACATATGGCCAGCATGGGTAGACAGGTCCAGAGAAGGAAGCACAGGCCCAGAGAGTGGGTCTGGAAGGCCAGGGGCAAGCAGGTCCTCCAAGGCAGCAGCAATTATCTTCCCCATTCTGGCAATAGATTCCTTGTTCATCTGAGTTCCCCCATACAAAAGAACTTATACAAGACTCAGAAATTATAGAGTATGTTGTTGTTGTTGTTGTTGTTAGGTGCCGTCGAGTCGTTATCCGACTCATAGCGACCCTCATAGGGTTTTCAATGGCTGAGTGCTTCGGGATTGCCAGGCCCTTCTCCCATTTTTGCGGTGCTGGGAATTGAACTCAGGGCCTCAGAGGCTGCAGCGCAGTGCTCTACCCACTGAACTAAATTATAGAGTATAGGAAAAGTTTATTAAAGGTAGAGGATCTTAGGCAAAGATTGTAAAGATAGTATAGCTTCATGACATAAAGGCAGGAAGTAGTGCCCCTAGATAAAATCAGCTGTGATTTTCATGTTGGGGTTTGAGTCTCCAGGGAAAGGAGAGAAATGTTCTATACCTGAGACCTGAGCCCAGAATGGCTTAATGTATTCCTAGTGCCTTCAAGGACTGCACTCAGAGGCAGGCATTTCAAAAGATTAGAAATCAAGGTAGATACTGGTTTTGATAAGGGAATTTGTAGTGTTTGGGCAGGTAGAATGAAAAGTAAACTAGGGCATATGGGGAGGAGATCAGCCACAATAAAAGTGTAGTGGTAGAAATGTGGATGGGAAATTCTAACACAATGTTCTTTTCAATCGCTGGAGGTGGGGTCCTATCTCTTTCCTGGATGAATGTAGATGTGAGGAAGGATTTTAATTCTCTGTAACTTTCTAGCAAGTATGCTATTTGTAAGGATATTATCTACCAGGGAATCATGGGTGACCGGACCAAAGCTTTTGTCCCACAGGGGGCTCACATTGATATTTGCATTAAGGTGACTGAGATGCACAGGGGTAGTCTGTGAGGTGGCTGGCAGCTGAGCCTCCATTCCCTTCACTCCTGCCTATTCCCTCTAAAATTTTCTTCCAATATTTTTACATCTTCAAGTTTTATGTTTAAGTCTTGAATGCACGTTGAGTTGAATTTTTTATATAGTCTAAGATATGGGCCAAATTTCATTCTTCTGTATGTGGCTACTCAGTTTTCCCAGAACCATTTATTAAGGTCCCTCCCTCGTTATATGTTCTTGACCTCTTTGTCAAAAAGCAATTAATTGTAAAAGCATGGATTCATGTCTACGTTTTTTACTATATTCCACTGACATATGCGTCTCTTTCTATGCCAAGATCACACTGTTTTGATTACTATAGGTTTACAGTAGATTTTGATGAGGTAATGTGATGTCTCTAGCTTTGCTTTAAATTTGCTCAAGATAGCCTTATTGTTGTTGCTTGTTTTGCTTTGGTTTGGTTTGTTTTCTTTATTGTTTTGTAGTTTTGGTTACATACAAATTTTAGGTTTCTCTTTCTGTGAAAATTGGTATTTTGATAGGATTTGCTTTTAATCTGCACATTTCTTTAGGTACTGTTTTAACATTTTTATTGATTCCACTGAATAGCAGAGAAACATTATCAGATATAGTGCCAGAAAATGAGCTCCCAAGATTGGAAGGCATTCAAAAGACTAGAGAAGAGTCAGCCTTAATGATGGGAATGCAGTAAACCCCAGGGACCTCCATTTGCTGATGTGGCATGATGAGAAGGAACAATTGTAAACATCCATTAATAATGGGAATATGGAATGTACATAGTGCAGATCTAGGAAAATTAAAAATTGTCAAAAGAGAAATGGTACACATAAGCATCAACACTAGACTTCAGTGAGCTAAAATGGATTTGTATGGGCCATTTTGCTTCAAATGGTGACTATAGTTAATAATAATGTATTATACTCTTAAAATTGCTAAGAGAGAGCTGGGTGCAGTTGCACATGCCTGTAATCCTAGCAACTCTGGAGGCAGAGGCAGGAACATGGCAAGTTCAAGACAAGGGGCAGTCTGCATAATTTAGCAAAAATTTTTAAAAAATGGGCTGGCAGTGCAAATAAGTGGTACAGCACTCGTATATATGCATTCATATATACATAGAAACTCCATTGTACATCATGAATACATAAAACTTTATTTTTCAATTGTATTCCCATAAAGAAAAAATGAGAAAACAGAAAACTTACAGAAAAGGCAATAAAATTCACCAATAAAACACACTTTTGAATTCACCTTCACTGAAAATCAACTTTACTGTTTTAGTACAAAATAAGACAATAAGATGTGGAAAAAACACATCAAGGTAAAGATTTAACAACAGGAATAAAACAGTAGAATATTGTTGAGTCCTCTTCGAGGAGACAGACTAATCTCTTTGGCTGGCAGAGAAGTCAAATGAAGGCTAGTGTAGCCAGAGAGGGTCCCCTCAAAGTTAACTTCAGACTTCATCACAGTCTTGGGAATTTGTAACGTTTGGGCAGGTAGAATGCAAAGTAAACTAGGGCATATGGGGATGAGATCAGCAGTAATAAAAGTGCAGTAGCAGAAATGTGGATGGGAAATTCTAACACAATACCAGGGAACTTGGAGAATGCAGTCCCAGAATGCCACATCCCATAGTGGAATTGTCTTCAAACAAACAAGGCATGGTCTCAGTGCCTAAATGTATGGTATTAGCATTTGAGGAATCTAAGCTG
Source organism: Pedetes capensis (assembly GCA_007922755.1). Lineage (NCBI taxonomy): Eukaryota > Metazoa > Chordata > Mammalia > Rodentia > Pedetidae > Pedetes > Pedetes capensis. Next base: position 8,143 of record VMDO01028450.1, read on the forward strand.
ATGAGAAAACATTTGGCTATAGAACATGGGTAAAATGGTCTTTTAGCTAGCGCTTCCATGGACAATTATAGTTTCTGCTGCACAGAGTTGTAATTGCTTGTGAAAATGAAATCAATGTGCTGATTAGTGTGCTGTGCTTTTGGACTGGACTTTAATATAGCGACTTTTAGTGTGACATGTCTTCTGAATCATTTCTATTATAAAATTATTAATGAATTATTACAAAGAAAACTGTTAACATTCCATTGTTCTTAAAATCTTTTGAAAGATGGAGTTCACATTATTCTCATAGTCCTTGGGCATATTCTTTGATTGCCTTAAAAATACTACACCAAGGTTTAGAGTATTGCCTTTCTGAAAATAAGAAACACGAAAAGGTGATTGTGTCTGTTTTAACTTTACTAGAAATATACTTAGTCATGAAAATGATTTATTTAAATATGTGAAAGAGAAAGGCTGATACACAATATTTCATTTGTTTTACTCTGTGTGTCTTAGGACAAGAAATTGTTCTTTGATTATGGTGTTTATGTATTTTTTTGAGAATTCAATAGAAATCTTATCTGAATACACTAAATATATAAAGGAAATGGAAGTAGTTCTATTAATATCTAGAGGCTTTTTTTGTCCTGGGTTGGGAGGAAAGATGCTTGTGGCATCTAGTGGGTCTAGGACATGCATGCCACCCAGCTTCCTATGGAGCATAGGACAGGTCCGTACAACCAAGAACTATTAATCCCTAAATGTCAGTAATGCCAAGGAAGAGACTTCCTTCCATCAAACTAACCAGGAAGTTATACATTATCAGATCAATAAGTTTACATATCTATGGACTAAAGAGGATACAAATGGAAATTTTTCACCAAGAAGTTATTAAATGTAGAAAAATAAGTTTTCACCAAACATCTGGCTGGGGTCCTTTTACTCTTCCTCAATCAAAATTATCGGCAGACAAGGAGAAACCCTTCAGATGCTGGGAGTTGGCAGCTGTTGTTTCTCTTGGTGACAGACAGCAGTGGGCAGTGGTACCTGGAAAACTGGAGCAGCAACAGAAAGAGTGACACTTTAGTGTTATAGCACTTATGTGGGCAAAGGGGATCGGGAGTCTTTGCCCTGTAAGTTTCACAGCTCTTCTGTAGATTGAGGAGTCAGGAGCCTCAGCCATCAAGGCAGCTGGTGTTGCCGCTTCTGGGTTGGCCTAGGCATCTGGATCCTCAGCCCTGACAGTGGCCAGTACCACAACTCACAGGCTTAGGTTGTCTAATACTTCGGGCCCTAAAGACTTGGCAGCTTTCTGGAACTCTTCTAGTTTCTCCTTCTGAGCTCTCTACAGCCTCTTTCTTTCAGTCTCAACTTTCTGTCCCCTCTCTCCTTCACTTCCACTGTCCCTCAATTCCTGCCCTGGGGGCTTTTCTTGAACTATTTCCACTGCCTCTTAGTATCCCAGTAGTTATCACTGTCCTTTGGGAGACAGCTGTCCTTGCCTTCTTGCTGCTGCTGTTATTTGTGCTGCTGACCAATGCCTGTTTAATAGCTGTCAATTGCAGCTGTCAGCACCTTGTCACTTGCCACTTACCAGTTAGTAGGCTCTGATCCTTTAAGGCTACAGTTCTCTTGGCTCCTTCCCTGTGGCCACTGTGAATGGTGCCTGGTTCTTGGCTTGTTGGAGCTGTGGAGGATGGAACAATGCAGCCACATTCCACTTCTTATGTGCCAGGAGAAACTTGGCAAATCTAGTCCACTAGGTTAGAGTGGAGAAGCTTCTGCTCTGCCACTAGTGATCAGAGGTGCATGATGGATATATTCCACTTCCTGCCACTGCCTCAAAGTAGCTGGCTACCCCCCCATTTTCAAGCTGTCTCACCACTGATCTGCTGTTTTTGCCACTCTGCTTTTTCACTGCTATCTTTGCTTCTTACTTCCATTTACCAGCTCAATTGTACTACTAAAAGGAGAAAGCTTTTGTTGGTCCTTACATTGCCACCAGAGGAGGAAGTACAAGTAAGTGTCTCCCAGGTTGCTGAGTCAAGTGTGCTGAAGAGTTCACTTATGTAATCAGAGAAAGGGTGTTTGCACCCATAATAGTGACCCTGTCATGCAAATAAAGATTTGTGTTCACACCAATCGCTGCAGGCCTCTTCTAATCACCAGGATAAGCACCTCCCCTTGGCCTGAATTTAAATGGTGGCAGGAAAAGTTCAAGACAAGCTATTTGAAACAGTTGTGGCTGGGGCCACATCCCCTGGAACTGGACTAGACAATTGCAATGGTGTAGCTTCCCCAACGTATCTGTAGAGTGCATACAATGGCAGGTACTGTGTGAAGGTGGCTTGGCAGGCCAACAGTCCTTTTGCTCAGGGTGGCCAGAGTTAGAAAGTATAGCCAAGTAGCTGACAATGAGGGAATCAAGTCACCCCATTCTCCAACATCTGTGCTTCTTTGCAGGAAAATAAGCCGCAGAAAGAACATCTACAGTAAGAATGGGGGAAAATGTATCATTATTAACACAAATACTGATTTTGACAGTGCATTAAGAATACTTAATTCCCAACACCCCAAGGAGTGGGTTCCCTGGTCTATTTCAAAGTCGTCAAAAAGTCTAATCCAAAATCAAAATGCAGAGTTATTGAGAATATGATATTTCAAAATAATAGTGACATTCTTTTCACACTAAAAACATTTTAAAAGCGAGATCTAAAAGCACACTGCAAATGTTAATGAATTCTGATGAGGGCTCTGGTAAGCAGTGTGCCTTTGTGATCCATTTCACTAATGAAAGAACACAGACAGTAAGGTTAGGGGTGATGGGACAAGGTCACTGAATGAATTTATAACTGAGGCAAAAACAGATTTTGAGGATCTAATTTTCTATTATGATCAAATAATATTACCTCTCTGATCATTTTTAAAGTAGTTGGTTATGATTAAATGTATCTCTAAACATAAAAGCTTGCTCTTTTATAAATATAAATATGTAACAAGGCAGTAGGTGACTTGGGTTATATCACATTTACATATCATCTATGAATTTCATTTCTTTGCTTAAGGAAATTGAGTTTACAATTCCAAATACTGAGAATTTCCAAATTATTGGTCTTCAGGGGACATAAAATTAATCAATCCTTAATTCATTTGAAATAGTACATATATCTCCATGATGATAAGTGTAAGAAAAGAACATTAGCTGTTTGGTTGGGATGCTCAATAATGATGGTAATTCCTCCTCTGGTGTTGTACATAATGCACAAAATTCTTGCTTGCAACAAATAATCAAAGAATTGTAGAAAAAATATTCACTATAGATTCTGAGAAATCATAATCTACCATAAAATAACGGTGCTAAATTCATTTGTATATAGAACACATTTGTGGAGATTTTTTAAATCCCTGAAGATTTTTTAAGATGATTTACTCCAACAAATAGCCATTGAAAATCCCCAGCCATAGAAACTCTGTGAATCAGACACCACTCAATGACACCTAATAATAACAATAATAATCACTGTCAAAGGCTATGAAACGTGTATATTACATACAACATAAATCTGTAACTTTATTCTTAAGGAGTTTGTAATTTTCTCTATCTCTTCCTATATTTATTCAGATATTTTTTCACATGGATTGACACATAACTCTAAAAGGAAGTACAAATGTGTTTCCAGATTAAGTTATCCCTTTGTGGAAAGTTAGCCTTTCACAGAAAGAATAAAAGAAGGAGAAAAAATAATAGATGAAAGAAAAAAATGAATGATAAGCAAAAATAATTTCATAATGTTATTCAACACCACATTCTCTTTTGTATTCTACTCATTTCTCTTTTATGGTACACACTATGTTCTAAGTTGGTATAATTATTTATAAAATCATTATTTATTATTTTTTTACTAAACTTTTAAAAAATTGTTTTTAGAGTTATTCTTTTTTAAAATTTTCACATTATTACCA
>VMDO01028450.1:12187-24009 GCA_007922755.1 Pedetes capensis
GGGAACTGCCAGGAAATCAAACTGGATTCAGAAAAGGGTTTGGGACCAGGGACGTCATTGCTGATCTCAGATGGACATTAGCCCAAAGCAGAAAATACCAGAAAGATGGCTATCTTTTATTGATTTGTGAAGGTATTTGACTGTATGGATCACAATAAATTATGGATAACACTGCAAAGAATTGGTATATCAGAGCACTTAATCCAAGAGGCAGTTGTTCCAACAGAACAAGGAAACACTGACTGATTTAAAGTCAAGAAAGGTATGAGTCAGGGTTGTATACTGTCACCCTACCTCTGCAATCTCTATGCTGAGCAAATAATCCAAGAAGCTGGACTTTGTCAATAAGAATGTGCATTAAAGTTGGAGGAAGACTCATTAACAATCTGTGTTAGGCAGATGACACAAATCTGCTTGCTGAAAGTGAAGAGGATTTGAAACATTTAGTGATGAAGATCAAAGAGCACAGACTACAGTATGCATTGTTCCTCAACATTAATAAAAAAATCCTTACAACTGGGTCAGTAAGCAACTTCATGATAAATGGAAAAAAGTTGAGGTTGTCCAAGATTTTGCTTTACTTGGTTCTACAATCAACACTCACAGAAACAGCAGTCAGGATATGAAAAGATACAGTGCATTGGGAAAAGCTATTGCAAAAGACCTCTTTAAATTGTTGAAAAGGAAAGATGTCACACTAAAGAAGAAGGTGTCATATTTTCATTCACATCATATGGTTGTGAAAGCCAAACAGTGAATAAGGGAAACAGGAAAAGAATTGTTGCTTTTGAATTATGGTGCGGCAGTTGAAGATGGAATATACCATGGACTGCCAAAAGAACCAATAGATCCATTCTAGAAAAAGTGTAACCAGAATGCTCCATGCAAGCAAGGATGGCTAGACTATGTCTGATGTATTTTTGACAAGTTGTCAGGAGGGACCAATCCAAATCAGGTTTGGGAGAGTGGAAGATCAACAACAACAACAACAACAACAACAACAACAACAACAATAAAAATGGAAAACCCTCAACTAGATGGATTGACATAGTGTTTGCAACAATTGGTTTAAACATAAATAAGATCTTGTGCCTGGCACAGAATCAAGCAGTGTTTGGTTCTACTGTTATGTAGGGTCACTGTGAGTCAAAGTTGGCTTGATGAAACCTAACAACACCACCAATATTAATTATAAAAGAGGAAATAAAAATAACTCAGGTAAACAGAAAACATTTCATAGCAAAAGGGATGGATTTTGTAGCCATGTCCTGAATACCAGCTGTGTGCAGGAAGGGGATCACTCCAGGTCAGGGCCTGCTGCAGGACCAACTCCCTAGCCTGGCAAGGCAACCAGCTGAGCATGTTGATACATAGGATGAGGACTCACATCATTCATCCAGATACAACCATACTTGTAGGGTTGAGACTAGAATAAAAATTGAGGGGGAAAACTGCCCTGAAGCCACCCTATAGGTAGTCTGTATAGGTCCTAAGGGATAATTTTTGTAAAGTTAGTTTTAGTCTGGAAAAGATTTGATACTTTTTAGCATTGTGAATGGCAATAATATGGATGATAGCTAGAAAAGGAGAAGAATGAATAGAACAGCTTGAAGTTTGAACAAAATTGATGAGGTAGCAGGTACTGGTATTAGCAGTAACTGGAGAGGCAGTGTTGGACATAATAAATGTACAACTACTGTGAAGAATGCAATGACTAATAATAACCAAACCAAACTTTGAATTGAAAATCATATGCGTTCTATGACATGAATTAAATTATAGGTATATGTGCAACAAAGATAAAGGATTTGCTCTGTGCTTCTGACATCAGCTTCTGATTTTTACCAGGAAGCAGATGACTGAAAGAGTGATGGCTGCAGTTACATCTTGATTTCTTTCTCTGCATTGTTCAGGTGCTGTTCATCTTCTGAATGGCTAGTTCAAGTCTATGCTGGGATGTGACATTTTATATGAGCCACAGTCTTTATTGATCCCCTCATTGTTAAGTATGTTAATAAAAAGATCATCTCCCTCAGTTAGGCTTGGCAAAATGCCTTCGTGTAATCATTCCTTAATGCTAGGACTCTGATCAAGAGGACATTGAATTAAACTTATATCTGGTAGAAAGAGAAGACTGATAGTGAAGGGAAACCACAAGGGTTCAGAGGGAAGCTACTTACATATTGATGGGAGAACCTTGAGCCAGTAGGTTAAAAATGTGTTCTAAGCAATCATTTCATCCGAAACTCTCATCTTACAGAGAAAGTGAAGTCCTGGTACTTTTAATATACTTGTAGCCATTCAACACATTAATAGATCTTGAAACAGGATTGAAGTTTTCTGACCTGAAGTATAATGCTACTATCTTTCATTCACCTTTCAAGAATCACTACATAGGATTCATACTAAGAATGATCGACATTGGGAATCAGAAAGAATTCCCAAGGCTTATATGAAGTGCCAGACAAATAAACAAGATTTATATTCTACACTGGATGAAGTTGGATTCATTTACAGACCTCAAATTCCCTATTCCCCCATGTGTCTGTCACCTTGTCATACTTTGGGGGCTTCTGTCTTGCTGTCATGCTGAAAGCTATGCCACCAATATTTCAGATACCTTCAGGGCCACCCATGGTGGACAGTTTTCTGCTGAGCTTCCAGACTAAGACAGACTAGGGAGAAGGACCCAGCAGCCCAGTCCTGAAACAATTAGCTATCAGAAACCCTATTAATAGCAGAGAAGCACTGTCAGATATAGTGCCAGAAAATGTGCCCTCCAGGTTGAAAGGCATTTCAAAAGACGATTGGGGAAAAGTTGTCTCCTCAAAGAATTGTCGACCCTAATGAAGGGAATGGAGTAAAGCCCCTGGGACTTCCTTTTGCTGATGTGGTATGAATCAAAATGAGAAGAAACAGTAACTACAACAATTAACTCAAATATAAAAAGATTGTGTGCATGGCACAGTGTCAGGTAGTGCTTTTTTATGTTGTACATGAGGTCAATGTAAAACTGGATGCCCCTAAGAACGATTTCCTATTGGTATTTTGCTTTTATATGGCTTTTATGCCTGCAGTACAGTAAGTTCTGGTCTGTCTCATATAACTGACCTGATAGGAAGCTCATAGGTGTTATTATATAATTTCTTGTAGCTCTTGGCAATAACCTTAATTAAAAGGTATTTCACCCTGCACATTAAAAGATATTATTGGGCTGCCTCATGATAGCATATATATCCTTCCATGAGAAAGAAATTTGGGAGTGAATGCACAGTCACAAAATTATTTGAAAAATAAATATTTATTAAAATATAAAGCCAGAAATAAATATATTGTTAGTAAAATATGCTCAATGGTAATCATGTTGGGGTTTAGCTCAGTTGGCCGTGTGCTTACACTGCATGCTCTGAGGCCCTGGGTTCCATCCCCAGAACTGCAAAAATGGAAGAAGGAGCTGGCAGCCCACTTCCAAAATAATTATTGAAAATTCTATGACTATCACAGAAGCACTGATACAGTGCCAGGCAAGGCATATTGTTGGGAAGTGCTTCATTTTGTTGTACAGGAGGTCTCTACGAGATGACCCCTACTCAACAGCACCTAGCAACAACCACCACCACCTATAGTCACAAGAATTAAGGACTCACTGTGTGTATGTGTGTGTGTGTGTGTGTGTGTGTGTATTTATGTGCGTGCACATTAGTGGTAGAAGAGAAGTTGAATCTTTGGATTTAGCAGCATTCTATGTTTAAATGATAAGTTATGGTGGAAATATAAATATGTGCTTTGTTGTGGGTAAGGTTTTACATGTATAAATTTCAAAACAGTAAGGCTACTTTGAAACTTGAATCTAACCTTGCCAGTGTCAGTGACTTCATGGAGATATAAGTGGAGGGGAAGGGAAAAAATCAGCAATACAGGATTCTGTTTGAAGGAGGCACAGGGCTGAGTGTTGGAGTTCAGCTATGCTTCCAGACTGATATTTACATACCTTGACTTCTTGATTCCCTGAATTCTTGCATTACTTTGCTCTATTCATACTCTTTAAAATTCATTGAAAAGTACTGAAGGCTTAGCTTGCATATCGGTCCTCAAGCTCATAACACTGCACATTTTTTCTAATGAACAATTGCTGTATATATGAATATGATCTTCCAAAGCATAATAACCAGATTGTAGTTTTCTATATGCTGAAGTAACTTCTACTAGTGCTGCTTTCTTATGATGAAGATTCTTTGTTTTTCTGTTTTATTAACTGTATCATTCAGGCTAGGTTAGTTATTGCTGTGGTTTGCCATTCAGTCATTTATCCAAGCAGTGATACAATCAGGGTGGTGGACTGGATCCTTAGCCCTACATAAAAGTCAACCAACAAATTAAAATCCTAAACTAACAGCCTAAAAAAAGCATTGGCTTCCACTAATGTCCTATTTCTTGGGGCAAAGCAGCAGGAGGCTCTGTCCACTGTACAAATTAGGGACTCCAAGCAAATCAAGCAGTTGTATAGTAGACCAAAGAAAATACAATATTCCACTGGCAATGAAAAGCTGTCATCCAGTGCTTTGTCAATAACTCATTGGCCAGAACAGCCATGGGCCCTCCTCTTTCCTTCTGCAAAATTAGCCGGAAAGCAAATTTTCAGAATGTGTCCCAAAGACTGAGAACCAAAATTATTGAGCCAATATTGACAATGAAGGGCACCTCAGGCAATAATTGGATTCATACTGTGGTATTGGATTCATTTTATATAACCATTATGCAAGAAATGCATGAATGAATAAATATGTGAATAGATGCAAAAATCAATGCAATATGAGTAATAAGTCATGCATGTTTGTTACCTAATATACACTCCTCTGTCCTAAGGGTTTGTCAATGCCTATACTCATCTAATTCTCTCAGTAGTCCTACTAATTTGATACTCTTTCTTGTACTGCTCATTCATATGAAGAAACCAAGCCCAGAAAGGTTACATAATTGGTAAAACTCACACAGTGGGTAAGTGGTAGAGCTGTTATGCCAACCCATTCAGTTTCTCTTCAGAGTCCCATGTTCTTAGTCCTTCATGTAAACTGCTTCAAACTATAAGCATGTATTGAATCCCTATTAGAAATCTAGTCCTAGAAGTAGGAAGAAGTGTGCCTCCAATCAGAGAGCAAGTTAGAAAATGAGAACGGCCTGGTTGCTTTTCATTTTTCTGTAATTTACTAGGCTTATAAAGTAAGAGATTTGGTATTTGACCATGAAGCAAATAGCCCAATTGACTCAAGTTTTCAAGTTTTATTTTATTTTATTTTATTTTATTTTATTTTATATATATCTTTAGTCCTAGAGGGGTTGAACCAGAGCCTCACACATACTTTGTAAGCATTCTCCCACTGAGCTGCACCCTTACCCTTCTTTTTTCATGTTTTATCTTAAGACAGAATCTGACTAAATTACGCAGGCTGCCTCTGGCCTCAAAGTCTTGATCCTCCTGCCTCAGCCTCCCAAGTTGCTGGTGTTACAGACATGTGCAACTTCTCCTGACCTCAGCCTTTATTTTAAATAAAAGCATAAATACTGATAATAAAACTTTCTGAAGAGTAATTGGACAAATCATAGTAGAGAAATATGAGAGGAGGTATAGAGATTCCATCCGCCCAAAGGACACTAGAGATCAGTGAAATCTGACTGGGTTTGCAGCATGTGTAGAGCTTTGTAGACATCAAAGGAAGTCAAGGTCTTAGGGGAAAATGGCCAAAATACCTAAACTATATATTTACTATCGAATTTGTTGTTGTTGTTGTTGTTAGGTGCCGTCGAGTCGGTATCCGACTCATAGCGACCCTCTGTACAACGGGAAACACTATTGTCAGTGCTTCTCTGCTGTGCATAGGGTTTTCAATGGCAGATTGATTTTTGGGAGGGGGTTGCCAGGTCCTTCTCCCAAGCCTACAGCACCTGGTGTTCCCAGGCAGTCTCCCATCCAAGTACTAACCAGACCCGACCCTGCTTAGCTTCCGAGATCTGACAGGAGCGGATGCCACAGAGCTATGGCTGCAGGCACTATTGAATTTAGCAATAGTTATTTCTTCTTCCTTGGTATACTCTGATTTATTCTTCCCAAAGAAATAGTTAAGAAACTGAAGGCAAGTCTTTTTGCAAGAGGCAGAGTTTGTGCAAAGGGAACAAGCATGTTGACTTACAATGGAAAGAAGCACAAGGCATCAGGGAGAGGGACCCCAACAGGAAGTTAGATGCTGCAAGGGAAGCATGACAGTGGGACAATACACCCCTTTCATAGAAACTGAAAAGAGCGAAATTACAGGGAAGAGAAAGGACATTGCCTAGGAAGTTTACCAAATAGAAAGAAAAGTCGGTGGACTATGAAGTTTAGGGAAAGGGGAATCTGAGAATAAGAACTGACCAACTGGACTGATGTCCTTGCAAAATGACACTAGGCATGTCAGACCTGCAGGGTGCAGAACTTCCTGTCCAAAGCTGAAAACATGAAGGAGAAAAGAGGAGGGCCAGTTCGGCATTGTCCAGGGGCTTCTCCAGGACCTCAGGACTGCAGATCCTCCCTGCTTGTTACCCTGATATCATTCCCTGCAGCCTGCTGCTTGGCTTTCCCTCAGGGCTTCCAAGTGGTGTTCCTGTGATCTCTGCCTCCTCCCTCATTGTTGTTGCTACCACAATTTTGGAGAATTTTAAAATCTGCCTACTCTGTCCTTCCAGCACCTGCCCACTTTGCTCCTCACTTGATCCTTGGTTTGGGGTTCTTCTATCTTGTGTCAGTCCAGGACACTACCATCTCTGACAGGTACTATTGCAATGGCATGCTCTTTCTTTTTCCTGATCTCACTCTTCCTCCAAGTTGTCGGTTCTCAGCAATGCACACAGAGTTCTTCCTTCCCAATAGGCAGAGTACAGTTGCCTCTGTTCAAAGCCTCCCAGTAGCTTCTCAGCTCACTCAGCAGACAAGCAACAGCAATCACAACAGTCTTCCACGGCCCTTTGGAATCCAACTCCTTCCGCTCCCCAGAGCACAATCTTCATCCACTCTCTCTTCATGCTGTTCTACACACACACATTCTGCACTCACTCGGGGCATTTGCATTGCTCAATGCAGCTATTGTGTTGGCCTTTCTAACCATGGCTCAGTTCCCCACTGTTTTTCAACCTCTGTTCATTTATGGTTTTCCCAGCTCAGTAACATGTCCCACTTAGGATCCATGACCCTCCTTTACATTTTCCCAGAGGGCTTATACCATCAACTATATCATATTTTTGGTCATTTGTTTATCATTTGTCTCCCAAAAAGAGAATTTAAAGTATATGAATACACAGATGTTTATTTTATTACTGCCTATCATCTAAAACATATCACACATTTAGTCAGAACTTAATTTTTAAATATGTTATTGCTACTACTGGTTACTATTGAATAGACAATTTATAAAAATGAATGATAATTTTTTTCATTAAACTTGTTGGGATTTATACAAAGCAAAATAAAGAAATACAAAATAGAGAAAAGCATTGGTTTCAGCCAAGCTACATCTGAAAATTACTTTCTACTTATAGACTTTAAAAATTGCTTATATTCTCTGATTAACCTGGAAAATGTATTTAATATATCCTATTCATGGGATTTTTATGGTAAACTAAGTAATGTGTGAAAATTGTTTATCAAAGCCACATATCTAACCCTAATGTCCTGGAAATCATTTATAATTTAGCTCGTAATAGCTAGAGAAATCCCAGTAAAGGAATCATGATTGATGGTCAGGTATACACATGATGATATGACATTGTAGAAACATTAAAACTGATGCCAGCTCCTAGAAAAAATACAGTCGAATTTAGAATGTAAGTTTGAAGGCAAGTGGAAAAACAAGGGAGAAAGAAAGAGAAATAACAATGTAAATGATTTGGTTGATTTGGTGAAACATTTCCTTCCATCTGCTCCTGCCTCTGGGTAGCCCTGAAGCAGAAATCACTCTCAGTTACTGCCTGACTCTCACAGGTGACCAGATGACAGGGTGAAATGGGATTCCATTTCTAAAGACAGGTGTTTTGAAATCATGTGGGCTGTAAATGTAAGCCACTTTGAAGTCAGGAGTTTACCCAAAGAAACAATGATCTATCTAGCACTGAAGAAAAAATAAAAATAAAATAAAATATCTTGCTTTGAAATGCGGTATGTTGGGTTCCAGCACTGCCACTTCTTGAGGGATCATCAAGATTGTTACGGAGCACATTTATTGTGTAAATCTTAAGCACGTAAGCAGTGTATGTTTACACAACTCTACTGTAGGAAATGGAGACCGACTCAGCAACCCACTCCCAAAACTCAATCTGCCATTGTAAACCCTATGAACAGCAGAGAAGCACTGACAATAGTGTTTCCCCTGTTGTATGTAGGGTCGCTATGAGTCGGATACTGACTGGATGGCACCTAACAACAACAACAACAACTGTAGGAAAACTCAAGGAACTGTAGGTGAAAAGGGACCTTGAATGTTGAATCTTATCTCATAAGAGAAATTTAAAACTCATATGAATATGCTTCTCCCAAGAGCTTGTGTTTATTGTTTCCATATTTTAGTATCTCTGCGAATCACATTTCTACTTTGGGCATTCATATGTGAAACTGCGTAAAAGCAACATGAATCCAATATCTAAAGAGGAATTTTATCCTGTCCTTGTGGATATAAATAATAAGGAGCACTTCTCACTGGGAAGGCAGTTGGTTCCTTGGACCAGAAATGGAAAAAGTTTCACATCTTTCTTCATCTGGCAGGGAGGGAAGGAGATGAGGTGATGCCCGGCGGTGCTCCTCCCCCACAGTGGCCTCTGCTCCCTGTCCCAGGTGTTCTGGTGCTGCTGGAACAGGTGAGGCCAAGAGCAACAGAAGCAGAAGTAATCCTCACCTGAGAACAGGATCTGAGCCAATGGGGGAAAGGCCAGGTCTTGGAAGGTGAATGTGAAGAGTGGGCGCAGTGAAGGAGGGTGGGGTGTGCAGACGGCTACTCTGAGAAGGTGTCTTTCCCAACTTCGAACTGGGTTGCAATGTTGCAAGCCCTTCAGTGTGTCTAAGGTCTTACGCCTACTTACCCCTGATCCTCTGCATAGATTTGAAATCAAACACAATCCACACAGCACAAGAAATGTCACTCGAAGCCCTACTGCTAAGTAAAGGGCTCTTAGAAACTACAAAGGAATTGTGTGTGGAAAATCATGCAATGACAAATTGCCTATGTGACATGGTAATGCAGTATTCTGCATGCACACGCGTAAGCACACGATGCACCTAAAGGGATAGGGAGGTATGAGGATTGCCTGCAAAATTATAATCTCCTGCCTTTAATTTCGGAAGGGATCTTTTTTGTCATTAATATATACTCCTTGTGCAAAATAATGGATTTCATCATTACAATAAGACACATTTGTATCGTTTAATTTCCTCCCACCATTCTCCAGTCCCCTCTTCCCCCTTCCTCTCCCTAAATAGCTCTCCTTCTGCTTTCTGTTTTCGTTTTTTAAAATGAACTTTTATTCATTGTACAAAATAATGGGTTTCACAGTACACGATACACATGTATGAAGGTGTCATAGTGAGCATCTTTTGTTTTAATGAAACTTTTATTTTCTTGGCTAATTCTCATTGTTGGATGATCTTACAAAATATTGAAAACATGTTTTCTCTGGGCTGGAGCTAGCCAGACTTGCACGGATCCTCTTTAGGGAACTCAGGATGTGTCAAGACTGTGCCCAGCTCACTGAGAAGACACAGCACAGCCAGATGGCCCAAACAGGAAGAGTTTAACAGTACCATCCCCTCAGCTTCTGATGCGATGGATTCATCTTCCCACAGTTTTACAATGAAGGAGAAAGAAACGTAGTTTTAAAAATATTAAAATACATCGAACCACTGAATATTTATCTTTCATATTTGGTTTACAAAATAGATATGGCATTTGCAGATTATATCATATCTTGATTTAATAGAGTACTCACATTAGAAATTCTTATGATGAAAAGGTCATTTTTGCTCATTGAGGTAGGACACTGTCACAGCTTTAAAAACTTTTCTGTGCCAAGATTAATGAAATTGCTCTTGAAACATTGAGTATTACATCTGCTTTCATGTTTGCATTGAGTCTTACTATGAAATTTGCCTCAGGGTCCAGACCACAGGACAATGCTATAATGATGTCCTTCTGGTCATTTCACTAATACAATTCTTAGAATTGACTTTGAGGTGAAAATCTACCTTATACTAAAATCAGCCCCAGGAGACTTCTGCTCTGCTGAAACTCGAACACATTTTATTTCATTTAATCCATTTTAGAAATCTTCCTCTTCCTCCTCCTCTCTTCTTCCCCTCTCCTCTCCTCCTCAACTTCCTCTTTGCCCTCCTCCTCTTTGCCCCCCCTCCTCCTTCTTTGTCTCTTTTCTTAAATATATGGGTTAAACAGGTAAGAAGAAATACAGGGGAGAAACAATGCAACTAGAATCATGGAGGAGAAACTCTCAAGGCAAGACCACTTTTTCTGGCTAATCAAAATGCTTCCAAGAATGGAGAAGACAGATTTCACTATTGTTCAATACCATGAAAAGACCCAAATCAATACTGCTCATGTCAAAGATTTAAAAAACTTGAGGCATGGGAGTGAGTTAAATTTGGTTCTATTACTTACTCCTGATTACTTCACAGAGCATATTATTTAAAAGCACATATAAGAACAGATTTAGAAATGACTAGATTACAAATCAGTCACCTCCCAGGTGCATGGGCGAGACTTATCTCTGCAGTTTTTGTAATTGATTTGCAATATGAGCAAGAAATATAAGAACTTTGATGAGAATATTTTATGGCATGAAAGTCTTACTGCTAAAATGTTTTCAATGTGTCGGGCACAAATCCCATATCATTTTCACATGGGAACCAGAAAAGCACATACAATGAAACAATTACAATGAAAATACTAGTAAGCCAAATATCTTTTTTTTTTTTTGCTATAGTCAGAACACTGTACAGGTTTTAGGCAAATAAGAAAAATCTGGATCATAATGTGGTTGTGATTTATTACACAATATCAGAAATAAAACAGGATTTTTTTTGTACTCAGAATCATTCAAACCAATTCACTACTAGGTCTCCAACAGTTGCCTCTTCAGGCTTGACAAGTATATACAGATATTGATAATGAATTTCCATTGTTAGACATAAGTTTTTGAGCTCTCTAGATATTTGTGCACAAATTCATTTATTTTGGCTCCACCAGTGCCTTTCAAAAGCAAGCACTGTATTTTTGCTTTGATGGAATTCCTGAAAATCACACAAGAGCTCATGCAAGATAAAAACTAGAAACAAACTAATGTATACCTTGCCTTTCCAAGAAATTTCTCTGGTATGCTTAGCATAATAATGAACATAGTCTTCAGTGAATTATATGAAATGACCTCTCCCCCTGTGCCATGTTTTATGATGCTCAATTGAGAAATGCAAGATTTTCCCCAAAATACTGATACTAAATAGAAGACATACCACTTGGGCATTTTCCTAATTTTAAAATCAACAAAATAATTTTAATTTATCAATATTTATTATATGTAAAATCTAATTAAATTTAATATTTATTAAATGGTACACAAGACCTAGACTTTAAGAATAGTATTAATAAAATACATATGTTGCCTTTAGAGGTAAATTATGCACACATTGACAAATTTGTGGCTTCTCCCACTATGGTGACCTTTAGAATCATGAGAATTTTCTTTTTTATTACCATCATCAGTGATTAGTTACAAACTACATTCTACTCAGCCTA